>PVJH01016606.1:0-50031 GCA_004026705.1 Nesogale talazaci
TCCTAGAAGGACTGTCCCCAAAGGCAATCTCTTCCCAGGTGGGAAAGGATCTTTGTGTCTAAAGCGACCTGAGACAGAAAAGGACGAACTTAACTCCCCACACAGAGTTATGGCGGAGCATGGATAGGGAAAAGGTACTTATCAAGAAGGAAATTCCTACTTCCTCTCAGCTACATTGCCTTGATCAAGCCCTACCTGGCATCCTACACCCTACTTGCCATCAACTTTAGATCACTTGTTGCTCCCTTGTCCCTGGGTTTGTTAACACCCACTTCCTTTCCCTTGCCTCCCCCCTCTCACATACTCTATCCCCCCAGGCATCAGTCCCATTGTTTTCTCTTCTGGATTGTTTGTCCTGCCTGTATTATCTAGATGGATATGCAGAGACAATAATCAGCACAAAAACAAGACAAGACAAAACAAAACAAGAAAAGAAAATGAAAAACCAAAACAACAACAAAAAGAAAAGCCTATAAATAGTTCTAGGTTTGGGGCTGAGCCCCGGTGGCGTAGTGGTTGTGCGCGGGACTGCGGCCCACTGGGATGGAGGTTCAATTCCAGCAGTGGGACTGCGCCTCCTACTCCCACCACCGGAAAGCAGTGATGCCCCCCCCTCCCAAAAAAAAAAGATTAAAAAAAAGACATTAAAAAAATAGTTCTAGGTTTGTTTGTTGACCTTTAGGAGTGTTTTTCAGTTGAGTCTGGTTGGAGTGCCACAACCTGGTCCCACAGTCTAATTTTGGTATTCTTTGGGGACTTCATTGTTCTGCTCTCCTTGCTGCTCTGTTGCACACCCTTAGTGTTTTGGCCCAATGTGATGGGGTCAGGTTGGGTACAATTCCTGCCCTGTGTCTCCAGTGTTGTCTCCTGTAAGGCTATGGGGTCGATGGGATCAGGTATCAGGCATCAAAAACCCCAAACCCAAAATCAGATGAATGATGGGGAGGGTGGAGTAGAGACCCAAAGTCCATCAGTAGACAACTGGACCTCCCCTCACAGAAGGGTCACAAAGAGGAGACGAGCCAGTGGGACTCCAACAGCACCGATGAAACATACAACTCTCCTCTAGTTCTTTAATGCCTCCCCCTCAACACCCCCCCCCCACGATCATGACCTCAATTCTACCTAACACATCTGGCCAGAGCAGAGTATGTACACGGGACAGATTAGAGCTCACCACACAGGGAATCCAGGACAGATAAGCCCCTTAGGACCAACCATGAGAGTAGCTATACCAGGAGGGGAAAAGTAAGGAGAAGGGAGGAAGGGGAAAGCGATCACAATGATCTACATATAAACCCTCACAGGAGGATAGACCAAAAAAAAAAAAAAAGTAGGTGAAGAAAGACAGCTGTTGGTGTAAGACATTAAAAAAAAAAAGAAAGAAATTATCAAGGGTTCATGAGAAAGGAAAGGTGGGGAGGAAAATATGAGAAGCTGATATCAAGGGCTCAAGTTGCAAGAAAATGCTTTGAAAATGATGATGGCAACATATGTACACCTGTGCTTGGCACAATGGATGGACGGGTTGTGATAAGAGCTGTAAGAGCCCCCAATAAAATGATTTAGAAAAAAAAAAAGAAGAAAATTCCTTTCAATCACTCAGGCCTGAAAATGAAAGACCAAGCCTACAAACACTAAGAACTCGTGAGGCTGCAGGACTGTGAGCAAATAAACAGAGGCTTAAAAAGTTAGCATCTGGCCCACGGGGAGCTGGAGACAGTCCACGCTCTAGCTCTACACCACATCGCTGGGCATTTGGGCCGAGAACAAATTGGCAAGAGCAGCCCGAGCGCCTGTGTGGTACACACCTCAGACAGGACCCTCCGCGGAGCTGCAGCGTGGCTGGGGGAGGCGGCACGCTCCCGGACAGCAGTCCTCTCTCCCCACTGGACAGACACGGCTTTGTGGAAGGAGGGAGCATACTGCTGAGTCCCCGGGTGGATCCGGGCTGTCTCCCGGGGCTTCACCATGAGGCTGCCATCCACAGGAGCGGACCAGCAGATCCTTTTCCTGAGCAACCACTAGGTGGGCTCCAACGGGCTGCCTTCCCTTCTCAGCCCTAACTCAGACATTGACCGCCAGGGCTGCTGTGTGAATGCACGTGCCGAAAGCGTGCAGGGCGGGGACTGCCAGCAGCTGCTGGTGGGGACTGACAGCCCTGCTGGTGGAGGGAAAGCCAGGGGCTGTCAGAGCCGAGGGGACCGGGGCTTGCCAGAGACCAGCAGAGACATTCGCTCCATTCTTGTCCAAGTGGATTCAAGATCTTGTCAATATCCACGTACCATGACCAAACCTAGCCCATGAACCCCAAACCCACGAACCCACTGCCGTGGTAGAGTAGTTTCTGACTCGTAGTGGCCCTCTAGGGCAGCGGTTTTCAACCCGTGGGTCGCGAGCCCTTTGGGGGTCGAATGACCCTTTCACAGGGGTCGCCTGATTCATAACGGTAGCAAAATGACAGTTCTGCAGTCCCAAAGAAAATAATGTTATGGTCGGGGAGGTCACCACCACAGGAGGGACTGTATGAAAGGGCCACGGCATGAGGAAGGCTGGGAAGCCCTGCTCTCACGTTTCCAAGTCTGCAAATCTGGACAGGAGCAGACGTCTGGTCTCGCCTTCCTCCAGGCAAGTGGCTGGTGGCTTTGAACCCGTTACTTTGCAGTGAGCAACCCAACGCCCAACCCACAGCACTACTGTCACTGGAGGGCACGGGTGGCTCTCTCCAGATAGGTCACTGGAGACTGAAAGAAGGTCTGGAAAGACCGAGGCGGGCCAAGACGATCGGATTTTATTCGAATGGAGCTGTATGCCTGTTTTACTTACATAGCTAGACTGCCCAAACCCGATGGGCGTCCCTCTAGCTCTCTTACGGCACTTCACTTACAAAAGCTGCCCTGTGGGTCTTTCAGCTGTCTCCCCTGGCCCCCTAGATTCTCCAACAGCTCGTCATACCCATAATCCATTTCTATGGGATGAACAGGAACGAACCCTATCCCCCACATCCAAGGGCACAGCTACTAAACCACTAGCCGGGGGTTGGTTGGTTTTTTTAAGTTCATGAAGTTCTGCATCACTGCGGACAAGAGGAAGTGGAGGCTCAGTAAAGGGGGCTGGGCCACTGGTACTTCCTCTTCCATGCAGAGCACGGCGTTGCCGTCCGGATGGTGGCTTTGCCATTACGTGCGGCTCCATCCCTCTTCGGAGTCTGATGAGCAGTGGCATCTTGCTTCCAAAACCAGAAAAAGCCCGATTTCCCTCCAGGTCTAAGAATGTAGATATCTAATATGCCTGTGTAGATTGGGGGGACAGGTCCGTTGAAGGTGGTGAATCACCGCCAGGGTGGCTGCGAGCTCAATGAAGACCTCCTGGCCGGGCACTCCTTGGCTGATGCTAAAGGTGTGAGCATCCCCCAAGCATGCCATCATCACCTACCTCGCTGTCAACAGAGCACAGGAAGAGGAAAGGGACAGTCGCCTTCGGGGATGGCCGGTTTGCTTTAGCCACCGGGCTCACCGTGACTGCACGGAGAAGCTGCTGAGAAGGTTTTCTGATTGTGGAAGCTGCTTGGCCGAGGCAGGCACCCCCCCCCCCCACCCCCACACACACACACGCCCACTTGTACGTACCAGAGAATCGAATTGCTCCCGTGGGCAGGCAAACAAGCGTCCATTAATGGTGAGCGTCGTAAATACTGAAACGTCATTAGGCTTGAGCACCACCTTTTCTGTGAACAGAAAAGGCAGGAGGTGGCCTGTGAAACGCACCTGAGATTTGGTGCGCTGCCCTCCCCTCGCCTACAAACTGCCAGCTCGGCGGTGGCTGGGAGCAAGTGAAGCACCCAGGAGACCCACAGGGCATGCAGGTTGCCGTCAGGAATGCCAACACCCCGCTCAGTTCACCCGGCGCGGTGCCGCCCCGGAAGTCCCTTACAAGAAACTGGCCCTCGCTATTTATAGCCCCTGGGGTGCTTCTGCCTGGGGAGAAGGCCCAGCACTCGGATCAGAAAGGTGCCTTTCAGCCAAGGGGGATGGTCTCTGGAATTCCACACCACTTTTCGGTGCAAACTGTATGAATAGCTCCAGGTATCCCCGAATCAAAGTAAAAGAAAAAGGAAATTTTTAACTGTGGCAAGATATGGATAGCAAAAATGTTCCCAGGGAGGTAGGCTTCTGTGGAGGAGCAGCAGACTGTGTTCGCTGTGTGACCCAACCGCTACGTCGCATGCCAGCTGCCGGGGGCTCAATCCCAACTCACGCGTCCAGTTTTGAACTGGACATCAGAGAATTTCCTAGGGTGGGTGGTTCATAAGTCAACTGCCAAGTCTTCCTCGGCACCGCTGGGTGGATTTGAACCTTTCAGTTCAAATGCTTAAACTGAAGCATGTACCACTTATGGTACATGAAGCATGGTAGCCACCAAGCATGAATCACTCAGGCATCCCTACCAATACCACCAAGGTCAAAGCCATTGCTACCACGGTGATTCGGCCTCATGGCAGCTCCATGTGGAAAGCAGTTCTTGAGTAGGGGGTCTTGGGGCACTAGCGGTGATGGAAGCAGATCACCAGAACTTTCTTTTGGGGAGCCAGGGGGCAGGTTCAGACCACCCTCATTTGAGTTGGTGCCACCCAAGGACTTCCACCTACAAGACACCAAAACCAAACCCAAGCTGACTTTGGTTCAAAGGAACCTTTGCAGGGTTTTCAAGGTTGCTCATCTTTATAGGAGCAGATAACCTCAGGAGTGCCTACTGGATTTGAACCACTGATCTTATGCCTAGCAGTTCAACATGGAACACATTATGGAACACACTATGATTCCTTCCAAAAAAACACAACAAAGCCGAAGTTTCCTGCCACTCAGTTACACTGACCCACAGGGACCCGACAGGATCGGGTAGAACTGCCCCTGTGAGTTTCTTAGACTGCAACTCTTCACACTGAAGAAGAAAGCCCTGTCTTTCCCCACAGGCTGGTGGTTTTGAACTTCTGACCATGCAGACCAGGGCGCAAAGTGTCACTACTACACCAGGATGGCTTCTGAGGCGACGTTCAATCCTTATGTAGCCCACATCTCACCATACCATCTCAGATCCATGTGGGCGCACACACACAGGACCAGACCTCCCCTCTAGATCTGCTGGGTGGGACCCTTCTCTTTACTGACCAGGTTTACATTTGGGCAGGACGCCCCATTTTGCAGAGAGCCCAACCGAACAAAGGCTGTTACCTCCTCCAGAGCTCATCTTGACGATGATCAGCCCTTCCCCAGAGCCCAGTTTGTCAGCCACTGCACTGATGACCTCCTTGACCGAGGCCCCGACCGGCACCCGGATGGTTGTGTAGGTGTGGTCCATGCAGTAGACCTTAAAGAGAACTATTGAAAAGGCCGTGGCAAAGTCAGTCTGGAGGGTCCACAAGAAAACCATGAACTACACAAGAATGTCTAGACATTCCCACCCCCAGGTCTGCATCATCTGGCCAGATGTATCTTTTTGCATTAAAAGATTTGGTTACAGATCTCACTAGACGTACTTATTTGCACATGTGCTCCTGTGCCTGGCCCCCTCTATGCCTTGATGAGCTTAGCGTGGGTCCTGGAATAGGCACCCACCGGGTTGTCACCCCCAGCTACCAAACAAAAACAGTTCTGTGAAAAGTTCACCAAGGAGTCCTGGGAACAACATGACAGGTTGTTGGTCAATGCTCTGGGTCTTTCCTCTCCATGTTCCACTTATGTTGGGGGCCAATGAGCAGAGGACAGTTACCCTGCGTCTCGCCACGCACAGAAGCCAACACAAACAGCCGTATGGCCTCCCAGGGCACCTGGACATAGGCTAACCATCCCGCTCATTTGCTGCACTGCTTTGTAGACTTCGGGGTCAGGCCACATAGCCCAGTGTCTCGTGCAGCAGACTCATCTTTGAAGAGACCTATCCTGGAAGTGGCTCTAGCCGTTGATGTGCTTGACTGGAAAACGGCACCATCTTTATCATTACACTCACTTCACGGCTTGGGCGTACCGTTTGTTCTGGGGTGAGATCTTAGGCTACCAGGCCAAGAATCAGCTGCATTCCCATGTCCTCCCCGCCAGCTCTTCTCATCGCAAACAGAGCATCCTCGACAACCAGACCCTGAGGAGACCCGTGCAGGCAAACTGCTAGTGGGGGAGAGGCAGAACCAGGGGCGTGGGACCAGCCTGGAGACACCAGGCACGGAGCCCGGGCACAGGAACAGTCGGAGGACCCACGGACTCACGGATGCCCTCAACCACGTGTGAGGTCCCTTGGGGGCTCACATCATCTACAAACCAGGAGTTGGAAACGAGTGTGCACCTTCATCCGAGCCCCGGATGGGCTGGCGTTTCTGGGCTCTCTCGTCGCCTGTGTTGAACTGTTGCAAGAGAACCTTGTGCTGTAAGAAGAACCACAACAGGCACTGCCGTCAGGGAGCACGAGCAACTCTCGAGAGCGCCTCAGAGGCCACACACCCGAGAAGCCACCCCAGTGGAGTCCCGGCAGGACGACACTGCAGTTTGTACTGACGATGAGAACAACGAGACAGCAGGGTGCAGGCAGGGGAAGGATCCCGATCCAGGGCACGTACCTTCTTTTGTGGAGCCTTTGCCTCTTCTAAGCTGTGAGAAGTAGAGAGAGTACATTATGGGGTGCACAAAAACAAAGCAAGCTCACTGCTATGCAATGGGTGCTGGTGCAGAGAGACCCTCTGGGATGGGGGAGAATGGCCCCTGTGGGGTGTCACTCTTTTTTTGGGGGTGGGGGGTTCATGCTTGACGGGAGCAGACAGCCTCATTTTACTTCCACGGAGTGGCTGGTGGTTTCCAACCACTGACCTTGTGGACTGTGGCCCAACTTGCAACCACGACGCCACCAGGGCTCCATTCTATATATTGGGTGCTGTTACTTTAAAGGGCTTCGCTGGCAATGAAGTCCAAGCCCGATGTTAATCCAGCAAGCCACAGTGGCCCTTCAGGAGGCCATAGGAGCCTCCGCTTGTTTTAGAATCGAGAGGCCCAGGTCACTGTTTTTTATGACAGTTCCTCTCCGAACAGACGAATGTTCAAGGCCAGGCCCCTCATCTTCCCAGTCTCTCTGGTGGTACATACAATTGACCTGAGCTCACTCACGGAACCCCCTGCACTCTACACAAGAGAAGACAAATAAGACTTCCACAGGAACAGCCTGGGCAGCAACAAGTGAATCTTTCGTAGAAGAAAAGTGCTGCCCAGCTCCCATGAGAGCCACTGACCACTAATGACTGGAGGCACTGCTTTGAACCAAACAGTCTGAGCTCTTGATGGCTAAGCGGGACTCCCTGGAGGACACGTGCAGGCTGAATGAAAGCAGCAGAACCTTGGCCCTTCTGCTCACCTGGCCACCTGGTGCCACCTATCCCCAGTGCTGGCAGCTCAAACCAGAATGGCTATCAAAACCCATCTTTACCCTTTTGGGGGGCAAAGGATTTTTTTTTCTTTTTGGCTAATGGTTGAATATTTTAGTTGGGAAGCAGGCACTGGCTTGACACACAGCACACCTCTCCTACCTCTCCCTCCCCCCCAGAGCCAAGCCCTTTCTTACATGTGCTTGACGATCCTCTCCAGCTCTGGCAGTTGCTCCTTGAGGGCAGCAATCATCCGGGCATCGTCTGATACAGACACATAAAACTCCTGTAATGGGCAAAGGTCACCGGCATTTTGCAAGAACAGCAAAAGATGCAGGCTTCTGCGAAGAACCCCAAGAAGCCTGGCCCCTGTGTCATCAGTCTCTCTGGGCCCTGAGCTCTCGGACCCGAGGGAGATCAAGAAGAGAAGGAAAAATGACAGCCTGCTGATGTGCAGTGATGCCAACCAATGGACGGTTCTTCAGGTGGTATGGAAGGGTGAGGCAATGGCCTGTGGATACTGGCTTTGGGCTTTCATGTCTACACTGTCAGAGTGCTTCTTCCCCCTTCATTTTTCTTTGTTTCTGTCAGGGACATTTGGCTATTGACTGAAAACATGACTTTCGCGTTGGCCCTTTGTGTCATGTTCACTATGGGTTGTGATGAACTGCTGCTGGCAAAAACGCAGGCGCAGTTCTCGGTGCAGCAGCCTGGATCCGTGCTGAGTTTGGGCCTCCCCCTCAGGCCTCCTTGCTGATCTCCTGGCTTCAATCCCTGCCAGCCTGCAGCAGCCATGGCATTACTTGGTAGGGCAAGTAATGACACCTGACCTGGTGTCAATTTGAGGATGAAGTGTGTAGGGGTGGAGTCTAGCCTGTCAACCTGGAGATAGCCAATGTGTGGGTGTGGCCTTCTCCTGAGAATTCTGGGAAATGTGGAAATTCCTTCTTGAAGGCAGGAGAAGACAGGATCGCTCTCTGTTCACTTCCTTGGGACTTGCTACTGACAAGGCTCACAACCTGGGAGATGATGCAGCTGACAAGACACATGGCAGAATGGTGATAGCCTCCGAGGCCTGGAAACTGGAGGAGCCATGGGGAGACTCCCTGCCAGCGCTGAGATGCTTCTACCACCACTGCATATACAAGACTCTGTACCCACTGGCCTGTGATTGTCCTGGTGTCATTGCACGTGCCTTGTGAGTCTGAAGAGGACTTATAGATTGGTACCAGATATATGGACTGATATTGGACTTATGACCTTAGACTGGACTGGGCTGAGATTTTTTCTCAATGTCAATGGCTCATGTATATAAACCTCTTTCTGTTTATGAATTTGTTCTAGTCTACCTGGACCCACACACTTGGCTTGGCTTGGAAACAGTACTTTTCTCAGCAGGGCAAGAGCTGGGGCGGTGCCAGCTTAACCACCACTCTGCACAATCATCTACCCATCATTCCTCTATGCAGCAGGTGACGGCCATGTTTCAACTCAAGAACCCAATGTGCTATTTGACAGGTTCCCTGTACATCTTCAAAATACACCATCATTCCACCTCGTTATGGAACTCTCCTCCCTGTCACCTCCTATCCCCTTGGGGAACTTTCTTCTTTGAGAGAATTCCCTTGAGAAGACAGACTAGTGGGATTGAAAATGGAAGCAGCATTGCCTTCTGGCCATACAGGAGGGGATGCCTCTGAGTACCACCCTACAGTCTGGGAGGGGACAGGTGGGTCAGGAAGAGTGCAAAGCCAGGGTTAATGATGTCCTGTGGCATGGTTGGAGTCACAGGAAGGAAAACGGAAGGACATTTAGGGTGACACTGTGTGAGAAAAGAAAACTATATCCCTTCAGGATCACCCCCCCATGGGTTTCTGTTCTGGAAAATCCTCCAGAAAATGATCTCTCCATGTCCCTCTAGAACACCTACCATCAGAGCTAGGGATCCCACTCCCAGGCATGCAACCAAGGGCAGAATCTCTTTAAGAAACTATCCCTCACTCTCAGAAGGTCAGCCCTGGAAATGACAAGAAGATCTACCCATAGGGAACCAGCAAACAATGGTGGCCTCGCTTACTCGGGGGCCATCTGGAAGTCTTATTGCAAAGCTGAAACAATCTGCTATGAAGCTGAGTGGGGAAGTCGGCCCGCACTATGGCGAGCAAGTACAGTGTGATTCCAACAGGGTAGAAGGGCATGGAGGGAAAGTGACCAGATGTGAAGACATGAAGATGCACCCTCTGTTATGGCAGCAGAGGAACAAGATAATGGTGATGTTTCTAGGGACTTCTATTAAAGGACTTTCCAATGAATGACCACGGGAACCAAGACTAACTAGCGTTTGCAACAAGATCTCACCATGGAAGCTGGTCTGCCTCTTGGTAGGTGCCCCTTACACCGCGGAGACCATCAGGGAAGAGAGGAGTCCACGTACCTCCAGGAAAGCCATGGCCACGTCATCCTCCTGCAGTAGGTCCCCATGCACGGCCGCCCACTGGAGGACCAGACGGATGACCCGCCGCTTATTGTTGAGGGCGTAGTCCATTTTCTCCTGTTCAGTACCTTGGGAAGGCTGAGCGTGGTAAGTGCAAAGGAGTCAAGGAAGACCCTTGGCCATTTCAAACTCATTTCCCTTGCAAAGGCAGAGGATGACGGAGCCCAGTTTTAAGAAGCCAGCCCGACACCAGTAGACAGAGACCCTCAGAGCAGTCTTCCCTGGCCAGACCCACATACGTTGAGGACTGGACTTGCTGTCACCAGCTCAACTTAGACATGTATGGTGACCGACTGCTGCCACCTCTCGCCAGCTCTCTTCCGGCATTCAGCACCTTCCTTGCCCACCCTCCCTGGTGCTGCAGCTCTAGAGTGGCTGCATTTCCTGCCGCTGCTGCTCATGTCTGGGTGCCTCACGGCCTCTTGTCTGTCCTGTAACCCTGCTCGTGTCTCTGTAAACTCCTCGTTAACCTCGGTTCAGTTCAAGCCTTCAGGCAGAGATCAAGTTTCTCCCATGACCAGGGCTGATACGAAGAGGACATAGGTGGGGCCTTGGGGCCAAAGGTAGATGGGTTCCTAAAGCAAAAGGAAGAAGAACAAATTGCTCGTGCCACCAACTGTGGTAGTTAGGGACTATGTCAACTGGACACACGTGGCTAGGAGTAGACTCAACCCTGTCAATCAAACTGCAGCCTGAGGGCACCTCCTTGATGTCATGAACCCTTTGTAGCAGAGTGAGGGATTCTGGGAACTGCCTCTCCACCTTCCTGCCTGCCTGCCTTGAGGCAGAGGGTGGGGGCACATGGGCTGCTCAACCCTGAGAGTTGTGTGAGTGCCCTGCCATATTCCCACCAACTTTGGATCCATGCAACTCTGCACCCACTGGCCCATGATCCTTCTGCTTCCTGCGTCACTAGCACGAGGCTACGTGAATCTGCAGAGGGACTGAGGGACTGGCATCGGACTTAGGGACTAGTCCTCTTTCTGTAAGGCAGGAAAAGGTTGCTTACAGCAGGTCAAGTGACTGGGTCGGCATCCTGTGCTAGGAACTGCAGAGTGGGTGTTGGACCCACAGCTGTGATTCCGCCTCGCTGTCTTCCCATAGCACAGTTCCATGGGCCTCTAGGTGGCTACAAGACTGGCCTGCCCACATCCAGCCTGGCGGACTCGGGTCGCTGGAAGACTAGGCCTCGGCAGGATGGGGGGTGAGAGTGAGCTCAGGATAGCCCCCTGGCCGGAGGGACTATCAATCCCCAGGATCATCATCGAGGGAAATGACACCTCCCAGCAGAGGTTTGCTGCATGCACCTGGGCTGCAAAATGGCTTTTGTCAGTTGAATACCGGATTCACAAAAGCCAAAATCTCTCAACCCCTCTTGCCACAATTCTCTCTGAGCTTATCATAAAAAATAGGGGAAGAAAGATCACTTCAGATAAAAACGATTTCCTTTCCGATGAACCCTTTGGTCTCTCGCTCATATGCAATCCATCATTCAGTTTGGCTGTCCAAGACCCGCAGCTGTGGGCATGACATTGAACAGCTGCTCCCATGCCCCTGCAGCACAGCCTGTCAGGCATACCCTTACTAAGGCCCACTGCCTGCCTTCCGTCCGCCTGTCTGTCCTGTTCCACAGTCTGACCAAGTAGAACCTCTCTGGAGGGTGAGACTGAAACTGTCATGGGAGCAGAGTGTCGTGTCTCTGTCTTGCTCAGTGGCAGGCAAGTTTAAACCTCCTTTTGACCTTGTGTTGGGCCCTCTGGCACCTAACCCATCGAGCCACCAGGGGCCCTTGTCAGGCACACAACCTAAACACACAAACAAAAACACCCCACGAATCCACTGCCCTTCCTCAACTTCGATTCAGAGGATCCGCACAAAGGGTTTCCAAGCTTGTAAATCTTCAGGGGGAGCAGAAAGCCTCATTTATTTTTTCCCCTCAGCGAGGTTGGCGGTTTCAAACTGCTGACTGAGCGGTTCATAGGCCAGTGCGTGACCACTACCCCACCCGGGCTCCTGACACAGAGGATAGAATCATGGAAATGACTAGCATAGGCCTGGAGGCTCCGTCCCTTTCCTCACCTGGGGAAGGCGGAGGGAAAGCAGCCATCTCCGAATCCTCTCTTAGCTCGCTCACTGTCAGTCAGTCCATTCAGACTCACAGCCGCTCTATTGGGCGGGGTTGAACTGCCTCGATGGGTTTCTGAGTGGAAAGCACTTTCTCCCCAAGGAGCGGCTAATGGATTTGAACTGCTGACTTTGAGGATCACAGTCAGCGAGAAAACACTCGGCCACACTCAGAGACAAAGCGATGGGAATGGTGAGGTCTGTACAGAGTCTGTCCATCTCAGGTGTGTCAAACCCCTGGCTTGTGCCCACTCCCGACGCCCGCTGTCTGGTGGAGCCCTGACTCCCCTGGGGGCCACATGCCCACTCCTCTCCTGTATTTGATCTTGGCTTCTTCCTTCTGCCCACTTCTCCAGAGCTCAGCCAGGGTGTCCTGAAGTCCAAGTAAGACAGGCTCCATGACTGCCTTTCAAATAACCCTGTACTGTGAACAATGTGCAGAGTTAATTTTGGATCCCATCAAGTCGATTTCCAAAGAATGCTACTTTGTGCCCCTGTGCTACTACATAAACTAGGATATTAGGCAGTTTTTCACAACACGATCTGGCACAGCCTGAATCACTCAAATATGGTAATATTGTGGAAATGTGAGCATTTAATGATGAGGCTCTCTGCTACCGTAAAGATTCCCAGCCTGGGAACCCTGCAAGGGCAGTTCTTCTCTCCCCGCGAGGGCCCTGGAAGTCGGAATTGCTGGATGGCAGTGAGTTGGTTTGGTACTGAGCTAGTGTCTGCAGCAGTGAACACTTCGCCTCACTCTAGCAGCAGGGAGGTTAATAGGCTGGATAATGTGCTAGCATGATTTTTAAGAAGTTGGTGGGATCTTCAAATAAAATATATATTTTCAAGGAAAATATACTAAATATAGCTACACTGGGTAAATAGATCATTCAATTGCATTCACCAAATCTTAAGAGACCATGTTGAGTCAAGTACTACAGTAGGCACTGTTGGGTCAACGGGCATAGTCCTCACGCAATGGAAATACTACACTGGATGATGTGTGTGTGTGTGTGTGTGTGTGTGTGTGTATTGAGAGAGAGAGAAAGAGAGAGAGACAGAGAGAGAGAGAGACGCCTTATCACTTTTTTCATGACTGCAAGGGTTAGTTTGGAATATCAGATGAGGTATGCTCACATGACCTACACACCTGAGGAGAACTGACTTACAGAGGGGATGACTGAAGCCCACAGAGAAGAAGTCTGTTGAAAGTTTTCAAAGAGAAAATGGCAGAACCTTTTCTACTTTCACCCCCCATCCCCATCCTTGAGACAATCAATAACAATCATAACCACCTTCACTGCCTTCAAGCATAGTATCACAATAGGATAGGATAGAAACTGCCAGACTGTAGCTCTTTACAGGAATAGAAAACCTCTTCTGTCTTCCAAAGAGAACCTGGTGGTTTCGACCTGCTGACCTTGCAGGTAGCAGCCCCACTTGGCACTACTAAGCCACCGAGGCTCCAGATGTTCCCATGGAGTGGCTGGTGAGCTTGACCTGCTGACCCTGTGGTCACTACTCCGCTAGGGCCCATAGGTCATAGAATCAGTGAGCTGCGGGAGTCCTTGAATCATATCTCATTCAACTCTGCCAGGAGAGGAAACTGAGGCCAGAGGATGGTAAGCCATTTCCCCTTAATTACCAGTGGACTTGTGGGGATGCGAACTCAGTTTCCTTCCTTCCTTCCTTTGTGTTCTGTGTGTCTCTGCTGTTGTATTTGGCTTGATATTAAAACTACCCCCACCCTGTATAAGGTAGCAGAACCAGATGACTTAGGAGTGTGCTGGATAATGGGGAAAGACCACTTGAGATGTGAAATGGGCCCACAGAAGATCCCCAGGACAGCCAAAGCACGTGCGAATCAACAAGCATGCCCTGCTGCAGCCATGAGAAACTGGTGGCCAGAGAGCTGTTGATTGGCTGAAGCAGATTCTTTCTTCCTCAGTGTTAACCAGTGCTCTCTCATCCCAGGCCTGTGGCTCAACCCTACAGTCCAACACTGGTCAATCCAACTAGCCATTCAAACTCCAACTGGTGGCTCCTCTGGACTAACCACTCAGGAGCCTGCCCTGAGCCTGCTTAGGGGCAGGAACTGGGTCTTCCACTCCTTTTGACTCTCCATTTCCTAGAAGAGGATCGAGCACTTCAGACATCAAATGCCTCAGCTGTCTGTTGATAGACCGGTGTGCTTAAAACAATTTATCTTTCAGTTGGAAGGCTGTGTGCTATGGAAGGTGACAAACTCGCCTCCAGCACCACCTCCCCAAATATCAGGTAGGCTAAACAGATCTCCCCACAACTAGAACATCTTTGACACAGAATCTTTCCATGAAATGGGTGAGTATTTAATCCAATGGGCCACCAACTCCCAGGGTGACTGGGTCTTCAGGGACCGGAAACAGTTCCTTTGGCCCCAGGTGGGCGACCTGCACACAGGTGGGATCTGCTGGTGGCAAGGCACGTGGGCTGAGCGGCAGAAGCGCAGAAGGCCACCATGCAGGGTACCCTCATCCTACCCTGCCAACAGCTGGCTTAAGATTCCATTGAGTCATTTTCCTCACGCCGGCTCTGCCGTTCAAACACTGTAATTATTTCATATATTTTTACCTAGTTATTATCTTACTCACCACAGGCACCTGTAATTTTTCTGAATTTTTTTTTTACTGCTCATTTACTTATTCTTAATTCAGCTAATAATGGCTCCATGTATTAAAATTATCATGGGGAAAGTAAGTGAAAACCTCCCAGGATGTCGAGGTAGCAGATTCATTACGGCTTACAACAGGGAATAAAATATTATGTATACTTTTTGCAGTAAGTACATGCTAATTATGCAGCTATTTATAAAACACTTATCAACATTCAAACTGATACTCTTCAATGTTGCTGTTCTTTGAAACCCTGCTTTGCATACACGATCTATGCTGGCAGCTGAAAACAAACTTTGGGGGTCATTCCCTCACTGACTCGACAGGGATGGCGCAGAGTCCTTTCATGACATCATCCTTTTCTTTGGACGCTACAATAATAGCAGCCATGTGCATAGGAGGCTCGAAGTTTTATAATGCACTCTCTCACATGTAACCTTATTTGATGCTTGTGACAACTGGATGAGGGGGGCAGGGCGGGAATAACCCAAATCACACTCCCTGCCGCTGAGCCAACACCCCCTCAGATAGGCCCTCTCCAGGGTTTCTGAGACTGTCAATCATTACCAGAGCCTCATCTTCCTCCTGCAGAGCAGTTGGTGGGTTTGAACCGCCAACCTTGAGCATAGCCCACGGGGCCACCGGGCTCCTTCCCAAACCCAAAGGCAACTCACTGCCATTGAGTCGATACTGATGCCTAGTAACCGTACAAGGCTGGGTAGAGCTGCTCCTGTGAATTTCCGAGACTGTAACTGTCAATGGGAAATAGGAAGCCCCTTCTTTCTCCTGCAGAGCAGCTGGTGGTTTTGAATTGCTGACCTTGCAGTTAGCAGCCCAAGGACACACCACCAGGGACTTCGAGAAGGGCTCCTTGGGCATGCATAAATCAAAATTCAAGCCCACTGTGATCAAGCTGACTCTGATTCACAGTGATCCAATACGGGATCTCCACGATTGTACGTCTTTACCAGGGCAGGCAGCCTCATCTTTCTCCCAAAGAGAAGTTGGTGATATTTGAACCACTGACCTTGCAATCAGCAGCCCAATGCCTAGCCTGCATGACCAGCAGGAGTTAACTTAGTAAGCTCGTAAGATGAAAGCTTTGCATACAGGTGTCCTGACTTCAAAAGCCCTGGCAGCGGAGTAGGTGTGCTTTGAGCTGTCCAACTACAAGATCAGCAGTGCAAAACTACCTGCCAGCTCCATCGCAGAAAGACCAGCCTTTCTAGTCCTTAAAGAGTTGCTGTCTCAGAGCTCCCTCAATGCAAGAACCGTTTTTTTTCTATTAAACTGGCATTCCATGACGCTCACCTTCCTGACCTGATTGCTGAAGACCAAGTGGGTACATAAGGAATCATGGTGAAGAAAGCTGATGGTGCCCGGCTATCCAAAGATATAGAGTGTGGGGACTTAAAGGACTGAAGATCAACAGGTGGCCATCTAGCTCAGAAGCAACAAAACCCACATGGAAGAAGCACACCAGCCTGTGTGATCACGAGGTGTCAATAGGATCAGGTATCAGGCATCAAAGAACAAAGAACCATAGCATTGTGAATGAGAAGGAGTACGGAGTGGAGACCCCAAGCCCATCTGTAGGCAACTGGACAGTCCCTTACAGAAGGGTCACGGGGAGTAGACAAGCCAGTCAGGGTGCAGTATAGCAACGATGAAACATACAACTTTGCTCTAGTTCTTTAATGCTTCCCAGCCATCCCCACCCCTCACTATCATGATCCCAATTCTACCTTACAAATCCAGCTACACCAGAGGATGTCCATGGTACAGATAAGAGCTGGAAACACAGGGAAGCCAGGACAGATAAACCCCTCAGGACCAATACTGAGAGTAGCGATACCAGGAGGGGGAGGGGAAGGTTGGGGAGAAAGGAGGAACCGATCACAATGATCTACATATAAACCCCTCCCTGGGTGATGGACAACAGAAGAGTGGATGAAGGGAGACATCAGACAGTGTAAGATATGACAAAATAGTAATAATTTATAAATTATCAAGGGTTTGTGAGGGAAGGAGGGGAAAAATGAAGAGCTGATACTATGGGTTCAAGTAGAAAGAAAATGGTTTGAGAATGATGATGGTAACAAATGTACAAACCATGGTAACAAATGTACAAATGTACAAAACCATCGACCTTGGGGTCTGCCGTTCAATTCTAAGTGTGTCAAGGGATGGTTGAGAGCATAGGTTTCCTCACCAGTAAACTGTTGGATGGCTGTTGGGGAATCAGTGAAAATCATAGAGAGAAAACGTGCAGCACAGAATCTGAGATCCATGAGGGGGACTTCAAAAAGTTCCTAGAAGAAAAGAATGGAAAGGTAATAGAAAAATTTCCACAAACTTTTTGAAGGGCCCTTGTCTTAAGTGCTCAGTCCATCTTAGCTGAGGGCCGCTGTTGGTGCAAACAGTTACCATGCTTGGCTGCCCAGGGAAAGTCTGAGTCCGTCCAGCACCTCAGAAGAAAGGCCTGGCAAGCTCCTTGTGAAGAATCAGCCGTTGGAAACCATGGGGAGCACAATTCTACTGGGACACATGGGGGTTGGAGATGATGTGAGTATATCCGTTGCTCAGTCTCAGCTGTCCTTCCCATCACTGCTCCTCCTCAGGAAGCCATTTAAAAATCTTTTCAGTGGACGGTTCTAGAATCTTCATAAGATCCTCCCCTGGACATCGTTTCAAAGAATTCCAACAGGCGGCAATAGAACTTTCCTAAGACTTGGGCATTTCTGAGCTCAATTCTGGGGTGCTGTGAACTTTGAAACCACAAGAGAGCTGGGGGTATTGTCAATTTCTTGACGTGTCTCCCTCTTTTTTGCTTAGAATCATCTCTTCCTGCGGATTCTCCGGTGATGTGTTTCTAGAAGCTGTTTGTTCTTTGCAAGTCTCCTCCTTGTCTCAAACCAGTCGCAGGTGCTCACAGTGCAACAATGCACCACAACCTGGAGTCCAGATCACTCCTAACCAGCTGTAACACAAGGCAAAGCTTGGGACGGGAGCGTCCCAGACTCATTTCCTGTACTGGAAGACCAGAGGTAAAAGAATACACGCATTGCATAATTTGCTTTGTCTAGAGCTGGACACATGGCGGACAGAGATTCCATGTGAGGATCATGATTACTCCACCCGTCGAGCCACCAAACTCCAAAAACTCACAGCCGGTTCTGATTTGGAGCAGCCCAAAGGGACAGGTAGAACGGTGCCTGTGGATTCCGGAGGCTGTGACCCTTGGCAGAAGTAGAGAGTCTCATCTTTCTCGGCTGAGTGGGATGGTGGTCTTGAACGGCTTATGGTTGGCAGTCCAAAGCATAACCATGAAGCCACCATGGAGCGGTGTCACTGAGCCTCAGTCTGTGTCAATTAGCTTGTGCCCAGGGACGGACTGTTTAAGGGACAGAAGAACTAATCTAGGAAAGCAGACCCTGGAAAGGCATTGACTGGTCTCCTGCAGGAAAGTATCTGAAGGGAGATGGTTCCAAGCGTGGTGTCGGCTAGCTCTACAGCAGTGACAGCGACTCTGTGGCCAGATAGCTGCCCTGCCACACTCTTCAATCAGGCCGAAGGGCTCTGGGCAAAAGGTCACTCAGGAGCCTCTGTCTTTCAATGCAGGGGCAGCAGACTTCTTGTTCTGGGTGAAATGCCAGCTACAAGCAGGGAGGCCTGGGCAGTGGATAAGTCGAGCAGGTCGGACGCTGGCTCAGGAGGCAGGTCCTGGAGGTGCCCTTCTGTTCCTCAGTCACTGTTGGATTGTGGGGTGTGGGGCCAGGGGAGGAGGCTAAAGGGATGAGCACTTGCCACAGAACACAGAAGTATATCAATAGTTTCATGCGCTGACATGTTTAGTGCTGCTCTAGCACACCCACTCATAAACCCATCACATCAATGAGGGGGATGGGGTGGCCCTAAGGGTTTGGACCAACCAGGACTCATTCCCAGAAATGTCCACCTCCTAAACGACTATCATGGAGGTGATGTGGAAAAGAGAAAAAGAAACAGCATCCTTGATAGAGTTCCCATGAGGCTGTGGAAATGTCTATAAAAGTTGTTGCCGAGTTTCTGAGGACAGTTGGTTTATGCCAAAGAGCACAAAGCGTGTCCACACCATCAAGCCACGCCTGCTTTATTGGGGGTGGAAGAGCCGCTCCAATGGCATATGGGAAGACACACACGGTGCTGGTGGTGGTGTGGGGTTCAAACATGCTTAGAATTAAACAGGGACAACAGCGGTACAGGTCGGCTGTAAGGTGACGCTGGCTGAAAGTTTACTTAACAAATTCAAAGGGCCTTCGTGAAAACTTGGTTTCATTCCAGAGAATTGGACCCTGAACACTGGTGGCTTAATGGGTTCCAATTGAGCTGTTAACCACAAGCTCTTCAGTACAAAACCAGCAGTTACGATCTCGGAAACCCATAAGGGTTGCTATGGGTCAGGTTGAAGCTGATGGTAGAGAAGGGGGGGGGGCAAGGAGAGAGAGATTTCACCAGCTGTTCACCAACAAGGCGAACAAGTGGATCGATGTTCCACTCTCAGAGAATCCTAGTTAGCTGATAAATTGAGCATCTTCTGTGTCCATTCACATTCATAGTGGGATTAACAGAAGACTGCCCTCTCACCAAGGGAGATGGGGTGGGGACCAGGGACAATTTCAGCTGGACATCGAGCAAAAATCTGTATTCCAATGGATTCTTTCTAACTCAAGAAAAGAGTACGCTCCATGTCCCCACATGAAAGAGAAGTATTTGGGTTGAATATTAAAGCCAGAAGAAAATGAAGACGCCAACAGAAAACATTTGAGCAAAAGAAGGGCCAGATTTAGATTTCTATACATTTAAATATAGGTTCCCTATCACGTAGGAGTCTTTCAGCTGCAGTCCCAATCTGTCTGAGACAACAAAGACCTATTATATGTCATATTCATGGACATAGGAGACAATCTGTTGGTAGATACTCTTTAGGACTGGGCCAACTGTTAATGATGTTCTTCTGCAACCCCCTCCCCTCACCCCACCCTTCCCCCAACTTCCCATTTATTTCAGCTCCATCCTAGGTTTTACTCCCTTCAACTGTAGGATGGTTGTCTCTTATGTTTGGGGTGACAGGTTTCTTGCCTTCTTTCTTGAATGTTTCCACCTATTTTGGGTCCCAAGGACCCAGTCTAGCACCGTGAGAGCCAATTAATTACTCTTTTTACAAGATCTCTATGCTTAGAGACTGGGAGCCTGAGTGGCCTACTGCATCTACTGCATAGATGTTGGGTTGTAAACAGCAGTGCTAACGATTCAAAACCACTAGCTGCTTTATGAGAGAAAGCCGGAGCTTTTAACTCTTGGGATCAAATGCACAGGGCCAGATCTCCCGGTCCTACAGGGACATCCAGTCAGTACCCACTGGATGGCAGTGAGGTTGGAGTTAGGGGATATGTACAGAGAGGCCTCAGTGCTGTACTGGGTAAGCACTGGCTGCTAACTGCGGAGTTGGCAGTTCAAACCTACTCAATGATAAGGTTGGGGGAAGGTGGGAGATGAGACTATCTGCTCCCCTAAAGATTTCCAGACTGAGAAACTCCATGAAGTTCTGTCCAATGTCGTCATTACGAGTTGGACTGGACTCACTGGCAGTGGGCTGTCTGGTTTATAGCAATAGTGACACGTGGGAGGGGGAAGAGGTTACAGGTAGTCTTAGGGGGATGGGGTGGGACTTGTCTTTGAATTTTTAAAGAAAAGATGAAACATGTTTAAATGCATGTTTCAGAAAGATTATCAGAGTTAGAGAGGAAAAAGTATAGAAAGTTAATAAATATGATGTCGCAAACTCATTATAAAGTGCTTGCGTTCCGCGGGTCAAATCTGTCCCAGTACATCCCCTGACTAGAAAGCCTCTCTCATTAGCAAGTTAAAGGCCTGAGTTAAGACTCTTAAACGCAGTTCTACCATCTTTCTCCGAGCTGAAGGCAAAATTGGAGGAGAGACGCAACGTGATTAAGCGCAGAAAGAGGTGTCTGTGACTCAGGGCTCAGATCTCCTTTGTATTCATAATTACCTTTCTCTGAACAAATCATAATTTTTCATTATCCTAGTTTATTGATTTGGAAGATCCTGCCTTCCTCCTAGGGTTGCTATGGAGAGGCATGGAGACTGACTACTGGAAAAGCACTCAGCCAAGCGACCTGCTGGCAGAAGTTGGCTAGGTACTTAACTATCTCTATAAGTCCCGTAAGGTGGCACAGGGAGTTAATTGTTGGACTGCTAAGTGCAAGGTAGGCAGTTCAAACCCATTAAGCACTCCTGAGGAGAAACATGAAGCTGCCGGCTCCCATAGAGCCTTTCCGTCTTGAAAATCCCTATGAGGAAGAGCTCCACAGTCCCTGAGAGTCAGGATTAACTCTATGGCAGTGGACTGTGGGATCTCCCTTGTGGAAAATGTGGAGGCCAACCTCCTAGTGCGGTGTTACATCCCATTTCCCTGTTGCCTCTTAAAATGAAGGCTGCATGTGTGTGTGTGTGTGTGTGTGTGTGTGTGTGGCATTAGGCAGTTTATGTATACCCGCCCATCTCCTGTTTGTCCACCTGGACTGGTTTCTCTCGGAATCTGTCTAGAGAATTGCTTTGCCTGCTTTGGTCAAGGTGTGGCCAATGGCCTAAACTAGGCCAGCCAGACTTTCCTTCCCCAAAGATGTGCCTATTGAGTATTGAGCCAGGGTCCAGGGTGTGTGGACTCAGTTAGCCAGAGGAGAGTCTTTTTCCAGGTCCTGTCCCTCAAAATCATTTCTCAGGTCTTTAAGCGTCCCTTCAATTCCCTAAGTTTCCCCATATTCTTCTGATGGATTCCTGCATTCTTCAAGTCAGTCATGGCTGATTTGCAGCACTTATGATTGTGGATAACACGATGGGCTGCTAAGTGCAAGAGCGGCAGTTTGAAATCACCAGGCGGGCTTCACGAGAAAGATGAGGCTTCTGCAGTCTCAGAAACCCCTGGGGGTGATTCACCTCTGCCCTCAAGTGTTGTTATGAGTCAACATGGAGTTCATAGCAGTCAGTCTGGATGACTGAAACATGAGATTATATCAAGATCCTACAGAACATCGCAGGGCTGGCCTGTGGTGTGTTAGACTTCGGCTTACTGGGGAAAGAATGAGGAATTTCTTTCTCCCTGCTCTTTGCCAACAACATTCCCCCGACTTGAGCAGAAGGAGAGAAAATGCATACTTGTGCACAGCCACAATCTGAGCTGGTCGAATAGCAACCCTGTTTGGGGCTCTGAGCTGTAAACAGGGTGCAACTGGGCCCACTTGACTTCCTGACTCATCTTTTGATGTTTGTGTTCCTTAAGCTTTATCAACATGTTGTTGTTAAAAAAAAAAAAAAGTAAGTCTATGCTCCACCGTGGTTTCTCCTTCCAGCAAATCTCGAAGGTTCAACGGTGATTAGCATGTGTGGAGTGGAAAGAGCTCGGTGCTATCTCGAATGTGTCGATTTTACCAGCGAAACACTGACGATGAGTCAGAGAGGCTATATAATGTATGTAAGTCTCATTAAGCTGTCATTACTTGGAAACGTAGTTTTCAGGCAAATAAACACCCAAATCTCACTCCTGCAGCTCCCGCTGAACCGCGCAGTCAACTGAATCTCCTCTCCTCACACATTCCGCTGACTGCCCAGAGAATTATGGACGCACGGGAAAATGAGAATCAGGTAGGGTGATTATCGTTCTGAAAAAGGAAAACGTGCCCGCAATGATTGGATTGCTGGGGGCTGGGGGAGAGAAAGTCATTCTCCTTCAGCGTCTTTAAAGGCTCCCAAGAGCCAAAGTGGTTTTTTTTGTTTGGGGGGAGGGGTGGGGGAGGGAGGAATCTACATTTCTTGCTGCCACCATGGATGAAAATAAGGGAAAGTCGGAAAACACCCTTTATCGGCTATCCAGAGCAGAGGGCATACCTCACTCATGAGAGTCGCCTCTCTTGTTCAATTTCCATTTTCTGAATGTTCTCAGGGCTGGGCACTCTGAATGTCTATGGGTCCGTTTCAGACACGATGCGAGCAGGCTCAGGGTTCAAGCTGCCTAGAGGAAGTGCTAAGCGCCTCCAGCTTTGCCTCTGAGCCTTGGAGTCCCTGGGGGATGCGACCCCATGACACACAGGTGCTATCCAACCACACATTGAGAGGCACCCGTCTACCCGGAGGCCCCTTGGAAGGGCAGCCAGCCATGGGAAACCCAGCGGCGTTTCTGTAATTCCACCCTGATGCATAGGGGCTTGCCCTGAGCCAGAGCTGAGTTCATGGCAACCCGCCTGCTAACTGTCAGTAGAAAAGCAGTCAAGCATGACAACAGAACACATCCTGCTATCGAGAGGAGAGTGTGCAAAATTGTGAACTCCGCAAGGACAGTTGGCGTCTCTCCCAGGCGTCCGGAGTCCAGACTCACGCAGCTCTGAGGCTGCACACAAGCAGATCCTGTCCATCCCGCCGGGCATCCTTGCCACGTCCATCCCCAGCTTAGGGTCCCTAAAACCACATGCACACTCTGCAGCATCACCGTCTCTGGCCTCCCTCCCAGGCCATCTACTCACCACCTGTGGTTTGGCTGAGGGAGCCTGGTTCAGCTTGCGCGACACAGGTTAACCAGGAAGACATCCTTAGACGGGCCCCAGCACTTAGAAGGGCCTGTGCCTGCTGGCACGTCCGAGTCTGGCAAGGGTGGAGAGCACAGCGCTGCTGCTGAGACCACAACTTACCTTCAGAGTTACACATCCGGCTCTTAAGAGGGTGTCCCCAAGGGAAGCAAAACTTTTCATAAAAAAAAAGGATATTGGGCCACCAGGCCTGGGCACAGCTGCGTATTTGGCATAAAGACACAGTGCATCATCACGAAGTCATTTAAAACAGACTCTGGAGGGGAGAAGAGAAGCAAAATCAAACAGGAAATGAGGTCCTTCTAGAAATCTCAGGAACGCAAGAGAGTCTTCTTGTCTGGTTTGGGCTAATGGTTCTCATAAGGTGGCTTGGGGTGTCATGATCTTACTGGCACAGAAGCACTTTCCAAGGAGAATGGATCGAAGCATAACATCTTACAAAGAGGAAGCCAGTGCTATGAGTCTCTTTAACTACAAAGAACTTTAAAAATAATTAATAACTCCATGTAGGGCAATACCATGTACACAGAAGTAGATCCTATCCCTTCTTGGTTAATTTCCTAAGGGGGCAATACAATCCTAGGAGAAGTTGGTGATGAAAATAGAGAATGGATGAGGAAGAGAAACGCCCTGCCACTAATTCAACTCAGACTTACAGAGGTCCCAGCAGGGTTCCTGAGACTGTATTTACAGGTCACCTCATCTTTCTCCAGGAGATCCTTGGGTGCATTTGAGCTGCCAACCTTGCAATTAGCAGTCCAGAACTTACCCAACAGAGTCACCAGGCCCTGGGAGGAAAAGGAGAACTACCAAGTCCCTGCCCCCAAACAAAACAAAACAACCAAAAACCAAGACAAAAGCTTTGAGCTGCAACTGGACCAAACCCAAACTTCCCAGTAGATGAAATGATGAATGTCCTATTTTAAATTGCTTTATATACTTGAGTATGAGCTGACCTAAAGATCAGATGAGGCACCTAATTTTACCACAAAAAATGCATTAAAAATGTTCTGAAAAGGTCAACTTATACACAAGTATATACGGCATTTTGTCGGCAGGTAAGCAGGGGGACGACCAGGGGAATACGGTAAGCCCCAAAGACATGCTGCTTTTGTCCCATCATGGAATTCGGTGCCTTTCCCTCACTGCAATGACAGGCCACGTACAGGCCAATCTAAAAGCCTTAAGAATATATCCAGTGAAACCCAGAAGCCAAACCCTATGGAAATTTTCGTTCCAACACTGAACTATGTGAACTGAGGTTAGATTTTCCCAAATCTATGTAGTAATCAATTTCTACTCAGGACTAAGGGTTTCATTTCAATGTAAGTGATGGCGATTAATTCAGCGCTGCCACTCATCACACAGGGCTGCCCATCACACTGAGCCCAGAAGAAGCAGAGAAGCCACCAGAGCGAAGCTGTGGGGACTTGGACTTGTCTGACCGGGACCTCTAGGCTCTCCTTCGCTCGCTCATTATATCCTCCAAGAGGAGGGGGGCAGCGCTTCCTAGTCCATGGAAGGCCTGTGCTTGTTATACTCCGTCTGGTTATAGCACCAAGCTTGACCTGACTACTGCCAAGACGAGGGGCCTGGCCAACCACCCAGCACTCACCTTTTGGCATGGCTTTATGTTTCCTAGTAATATGCAGGTAGCCCTGGGCCAGAGTGGGTTTGGGCTTGGCTGCTAACTTCAAGGTCAGTGGTTCCAAGCCACCAACAGATTCACAGGGAGAATATGAGGCCATGTGCTCTGGTAAAGCTATATAGTTTCAGAAACTCAATGGGGTAGCTCTCTTCTGCCCTGTAGAGTCTCTGTGAGCTGAAATGAACTCCCTCTGTAGCAGTGACTCACAGGCATGAACTGATTGAAATCACACACACACACACAAAACAACAACAACAACAACAACAGCAACAACCAACTTTTTCCTGCCAGAAAATGATTTCCAATGCCACCTACCTAGTAACTATGGCCATAGATGTAGACCACCTAAGAGAGAAGTCATCTGTGGGTAAAAACCAGATATTTTGGAAAATTAGGAGAATGTGTGTCCTGTTAAATCCGAGAGTGTTGTGTTTCTATGATGTAAACGAGTTTCACCCTCAAGCTATGTTACTTTAAATCCTTTATTTTATGTTCCTAAATGTCAACAGTCCTCATTCTCTTGCAGCCATGGACCTTACTATCAAGTAGACTATTTGTCAGGAAGAAAGAGCGGGGCAGCAACTACAGGGAATAGTGTTTGCCATTCAATGGTGATGAGAACATACTCTCTAACCTAAAAAGCGACAAAAGAAGCACTGCATCTGTGTGGGCCCACTGATGCCTGGGCTTCAATGTCTTCATGGTTAAGAAGTGATAAATCCGGATCTTTAGAAGCAATCTTAAAAAGAAAGACGATTTGCTCTGCTTGGCTAGTAAAGACCATGTGATGTTTTCCCTACATTCTAAGGTAGCAGAATTCTCCTTTGGGGTCAACATTCAGTTCCAAGAAATTGCTGTTTTTCATATTATAGAATTATACATTTTGGCAGTAAACTGGGGTGGGGTTATGGGGGAGGGAGGTCCTGCTGCCTTCTTCCCTGCCCTTTCCTTCAGGAAACTTGGTCTCTTTGAGGAGCCTTGGTGGTGTAGTGGGCTATGTGTTGGGCTGATAACTGCAAGGCCAACAGTTTGAAACCGCCAGCCACTCTGGGGGTGAAAGACGAGGCTTTCTGTTCCTATAGCGATTCACAGATTCAAAACCCACAGGGACAGTCCCACTCGGCCCTATAGGGTTGATATAGGGTCCTATGTGCCAGAATTAACTCAACAACCATGAATTGGTGTTTCTCTCTTCCCCCCCCCCCCAACCCTAACCCTAGATTTGTGTTTTTGTTTTCCATGGCTCCCTCAAGGATTTCTCCATTCTCAAGTCAAAGTGAACTTTCTCGAAAATTCTGATCACCTCCTTCTCCTTGGCCAGATCTCTCCAACCACTCTCAAATGCTGGGCTTGGGATTTAAAATCCCCTAGGGTCTAAACCACAAACCCATACATCTCCTATTCCTTCTTCTGCATCCGTACAACATCGTCTGGCCAATCCAGGATACTGTTTCTAGATGGATCCCTGGTCCTCTGTTTACCTGTTAGCAGTCTTCCTTCAGGGCTCTTTGGAAGCGGTTCTTCTCCAGGTCACTGGCCTTGTCTCTCTTGCCCAGTGAGTGCTCCTAAGACACCGGGCCCTGTTCTGTTTCATGTTGAATCCATCTACACACGCTTCAGGGTCCTCTACGGAACCTGAGTCATTGCAGCCCTTGTCGGTGCAACAACCAAGGGCTCGGCTAAAAGAACGGTCAGTAGTTTGAACTCACCCAATGGCGGCACAGGAGACAAGTCCTAGAAATCTGCTCCCTTAAAGATGACAGCCTAGAAAACCCTACGAGGCAGTCTGCTGTGGTTTCAATAGCTGCTATAAGCCAGACATCAACAGGATAGGACCTAATAAGAACTAGGTCCTCTAGCAGATCATACACTTCGTTAAGACAGGGGAAGCACTTTCGGTTCACCCTGCTTGGTCTGACCCATGCAGTTTCCTGCCTGCCCAGCAAGCCTGCCAACAAACTTTGACCTGAACAGAA
The DNA here is from genome assembly GCA_004026705.1 of Nesogale talazaci. Lineage (NCBI taxonomy): Eukaryota > Metazoa > Chordata > Mammalia > Afrosoricida > Tenrecidae > Nesogale > Nesogale talazaci. The sequence continues at coordinate 26,938 of PVJH01016606.1, forward strand.
CTTTAGCCTACACTCTGGGATCTTGGTTTTTTAAATAACTTATAGTTCCCAGTTTATTCACTGCACAAAAAGAGTAACTCATCTGTTTATAAGATGAGACACTGAAATGAGGAGATGAAAATAAGAAGTGGTACCACTTTGAGGAGGTCTATAAAAATAAGTATACATTTATCCCAGGGTATGCTGCGAAGATCCAGAAGGAGAAGATCTGAAGAATATTCTGAAGTTCTCAAAGTCAGAAATATTCTTCTGTGGAGCTCTAAAATGCCAACACCAAACTCACTGCCATTGAGTTGATTTTGACTCACTACCAGATCTCTGGAAGGCAGTCTCCTAATCGACATGCATGAGACTCTACCCATGACAGCCAGAGTTGGAGGGAGAAGGGCGGCACTCTGTCAGAGCCACTCACGTGGAAGCCTGCCCTAGCATGAAGACATGGGACTTCCTTCCCAAACCGCTTTGGCTAGACCCCCAGCGGATGGAGCCAGGGTTAGCTTATCATGCCACCCACAGATCTTGGGAACACACAGACTCGCCCAATATGCATACCTGTTGCTTCATTCAAAGCTGGCTCAAGGCGGATCGTTTCTAAAAAATGTTCCAGAATTTTTTCAGGTGTTCCTGACATCACAGTATACCTAGATGAGACGTGAACATGTTAGTAGAGTCCCGAAAGAGAGTCCATCATTCATAAATAACTTTCAAAATAACTATTCCTTTTTTTTTTTTTAATGTGAGATTCCAGGGAACCAGATTGGCTTCAATTGGCAGCCAGCCCTCAACCCTTGGGAAGAAAGAAGACCAGGAGAAAGTTGCCTGTGAAAGTGAACGCCTCAAATGCTGTTCCTCCTTTTCCCTACATGGAGCTAAAGAAGCCCTCTCAGACTGGGAACTGAGAAGCCACGGTGAATAAAAGGGAAGTAGAAAGGAGGCAGCTGAGGTCAAGCAGCGGGAGCTGGAGAGGGGAATTCGCAGTAAACTCAGCCATATATGGGTGACTCGTCGCAAAATCTGGTCCCATACGAGAGTCTCCCTATCTATTTCTGGAATGCTCTGTCTTTCCCAACTGTACACTGGTATGTGTATTGGAACGGCAGCTATTAATAAACCGGGAGAAAAGAAAACAAAGCCTCAAACACAAAGCGGCACACACATCAGTCCCGGCAGCCTCGGGAATAGACTGAAAAACTAAAGTCAAAAACCCCTCAAACTCCCTGCCATGCAGTCCCTTCTGACCCATGATGACCTGACAGGATGCTGCAGGCTCGGAGACTCAGCCTTCTCTATGGGGCGGCTGTGGGGTTTGCACCACCAAGGCTGTGGCTCGCACCCCGACTGACCCAGGAATGCAGGACACCCCCTGGGCTCCTAGAACCTGAATAAGAAAGGTCTAGCTCGCAGGAAGTAGCACCCAGAAGTTACTTTCACATCAAATGTCAATTATTGGGGGCTGGACGCCAGTATGATTTCAGAACATTCTGCTGTGGTGCTCCCCACGCAGCAACGTGGAAGAATCTTTTTGAAGAACTCAGTATGGCCTGACCCGAGTGGGCAGCAAACCAGTTAGCGAGAGCTGTAGGAGCTTGCGACAAGACCTGGCTCTTCCCCTTCCAAAGCTCCTGCTTGTCATTTCACTTAAAGTCGAAAGACAAGGGAGCAAAGCTCTGATGGAATTCGACGGCACCTCTGTTCGGAAGTCAGAGGTAGAATCCAGGCAGTCCCTCCATGGTAGTTACACCGCTTCACGTTACATAAAGCGTAGGGGTGCTATTCAACCTGCCAATCAGGTCACGGCATCATTATGGGTGTGGCCTTCTCATAAGGAGGGCCCAGCGAACTCCACCCTCACCCCACCTCTGTCTTGACCTCCCTGCTGGCTGACCCCCGAGAGCTACTGGAACTCTGAGATGTTTCCACTGACACTGAATCCACACAACTTCGCACCGGGCGGCCTGTGATATTCCTGCATCGGCATCATGGCATGTGGCTGTGTAAGTCTGAAGAGGCAGACTGTGTAAGTCTCAAGTTGGACTGGGCTGGGATGTGTCCCTGAGATATAATTACTTCTAGATATCAAGCTCCTTCTCAAACACATCTGAGTGTCACTGGATTTGTTTCTCTAGTCAACCAGCCTTAAAACACACCCTCCTCACCAACCCCCTCTCCTGCCTGTTTGAGAACTTGCAAGAAGAGTTCTGGGATCCTAAGAGCATCTCTAACCATTAATCCCCAGGGCCTTCACCTCATGCCTGAAGGAGAAGGGGAGAAGAGACGTTTCAACATAAAATGCTGCACATGGGAACATGGAAAGTGAGGAGAGCAGAGACCAGGGGTGTTGGATAAGTGCACATCAACAATCTCTCTGGAAGACCAAGGGGCGAGCTTATTCTGTGCATGTGAGTGTGCTTGCACGTGTGTTGAAGCAAAAGGAAGTTGAAGAGCTAAAGATTTTGAGGAACTCTACCTGGTTGGAGACTCAGGGGAGGAGAGAAATAGAAAGAAATGAAAAAAAAACCAACCCCTCCCCTAATCCTTTCTCTAAGAAAATAAACTAAACGCCACTGAGTCAGTGCAGGCTCTGGGTGGGTGATCCCCCAGGTGTCCGGGTAGAATCGTGATCCATAGGATTTTTAATGACTGATTTCTCGGACATAGATCTCCGGGTCTTTCTTCCATGGTGTAGCCAGGTGGGCTCTTACCTCCAAATCATTCAATGAGCAGTCAAGTGCATTCACTGGATAGATGAGAAGAGTGTTTCTTTCTTAAAGGCAATAAATGTTCTTCTTTCTTATAGGCAATGGATATTTGAGGACAGGAGAAGTTGTATCTATAATGGCTTTCAACACCTAAATGACACCTTTCAACACAGAAAGGTGCCTCAGCTCATGCATTAATTCCTGAACCATTTGACTCTCTGGCTGCACACACCGGATGAGCTCGGTGAGGAACAACCCCTTAATAAGGAATGGGATTGGAGAGAGGACTCTCAACACATTGGAAATGTTTACTGCGGCTGAGACCACTAGGTGGGCACTGACTCTGATGTCCTCAAAGGAATCCTGCAAAAGTTAAAAGAATGCTCAGCAAAGCATGGCATCGTGCCTGAGGCCACCAAGCTGGTACTTATGAGATCTCTGGTGGGAGCCAGTTCCGCACATACTTTATTGTATGTCTCTACCTGGCCTGTACAACAAGATGTTTTGGATAGAGACAAGGTGTTAATACCTGGAGCATGACCTAAGCGGAAAATATTCCATGCAGTTGAAAACCCTTTGCCCATGAGAAGGCACTCTCCAAGCCACGGCAGAAAAATCTCTAAACACCAAGTCTAGAAATGCAGGCACTTCTATTGGTACCTAGACACAGAAGGAGCAGGGCTATCTTTCTGCAAACAGGACAGAGCTGAGCAATGGGTGGTTGGCAGCTTCTGGAAAATGCAACAGAGTAACTAACACAGAAACAGTGATTGTATATTCTTTTCATTGTTATTCCCAAACACAGAGAAGAAAGACATCCGAACTGGCTAGTGTGTATGGCTTCTGTGTAGGTTATCTGCCATGAGATACTGTGTTCACATTGATCACAGGCAAATAGCACATGCGGTATGGAGTGGTTTGAACTGAGTCAGGTGATTTAGAGAATTCCAAAGGTATACATAAACAATTCTGTATTTCTTAGGACAAAAGCGCATCAAGACAATAAGGTTGTTATCAGAACCAACCTGGAAACCTCCTTGTGTTCAAACAGAACTCTCTTTCAGGAGCCAGACACCTCCTGGGTTCAAAAGCTCATGTGCATCCATGGACATGGCTCCTGATAACTGATTGAAGTTTTCAGGACCAGACACCGAATAGTCACTTATATGGATACCATCCCACTGACCCCTCCTCTTCAACCTGGTCTGATCTGAAAAACTTTCTCTTTGACCAGAAGACTTGACCTGATTTTGGTGAGTGCATTGTTTTGGACTCATTGGTATTTCCTAATGGTGAAATGCCCGAGTTTTGAATTAGCTGAGAAATTTGGATTGTACTAAAGGGCACAGATAAGGGGTATTATGAGAATCAGATATTGGTCCAGAATAATTTTAATGTATTTGGTCTCTCGTCTTTTCTTTCTTTCTTTTCCCCCATTCTCTGAAGTTTGATTTCCTCCACATCTGTGTGTTGGCGACTAATCTGAATGGATGGTGCTGTCACGCCGTTGACCATTCCCCAGTGATATGGAGAGTTTGGGGAAGGGGTCTCCTGGCCCAGGATATCAAGATTAAAGAGACTTTTCATAGCTTCGTTTTTCAGATTAGCAAAAACTTCCTGAACCAGCGAATGCATTGGTAAAGGATGCAGATCCCCCTTATAACATGATGTAGTTACATGGAGGGGCACTAAAGGAAAGCAGAGGAGCCCTGGTGGCACAGCAGATTACTTGTAGGGCTGCCAACCACAAGATCAGCAGTTCAAAACCACCAGCTGCTCCGAGGGCAAAAGATGAGACTGCCTACTGCTGTCAACAGCTATGGTCTCGAAAAACCACGGGGGGCAGATCTGCTGTGTCCTATAGGGTCGTTATGCATGGGCATCAACCCAGTGGCAGAGAAAGAAAGGAAAGGGACCATGGACTCCAACCTAAGGACAGTTGAAACGGGCCAAACTGTGTTTCTTTCTGTCATATACACGGTCCCAGGGGCCGGAACCCACTCAAGAGCACCTCACAACAACAACAAAGAAAATCATGAAAGAGTAGTCTTGATTTCAGATGAAAGAAAAAATGTTTTTTTTGTGCTTATCTCCCTTTGTGGACTGGAAGGATAGCTGTCCGAAATATTTAGGCAAAAAATATTCAGGCAAGTGTCAAGACTGGATAGTAGTGAAAATATATAAGGAACGAGGGAAGCTAAAGGAATATGCGTGATAATGTTAGAGACTTGTCTCTGGCAGGCTTTGGAGATGCAATGGTTGATGCTGTTCCTTTATCATGCTGACGCTGTGGGGTTACGGTCCACATCTTGCTATCGTCACCTGGGAGGCAGACTGAGTTTGGGTGTACAGATTAGTTGAGCTGCGCCAAGCTCTGCCATTAAAAGCTTGGTGACATTGGGCAAGCAACTTGGTTCTTTAAGCCTGACTTTCTTCACCTGCTCAAGGAAGCGTCAAGGAAGATGAAATGAAATATGCGAAAAGACACCGTGGCTATCCATTTCTCCCTTCCTCCTTTGCAAATATGTCGATTCCTCTGGATGAAAATGTGTGTACCTTAGACCAGGGGTCCTCAAACTACAGCCCGCGGGCCACATGGGGCCCACCAAGGACCTTTATCCAGCCTCGGGGTGTTTTTGTCGTCCTTACCTGTCCTGTTTAGCAGTCTGACTCATCCCAGGCCCGCAGTGAATTTGTTCCTAGTTTGTTTTTGTTTTTTAACTATAGTCTGGCCCTCCAATGGTCTGAGGGACAGTGGATTGGCCTCCTGTTTAAAAAGTTCGAGGAACCCTGCTAGATTTTCAGTCTAAACAATTGCTATATTTTTCGGACCATAAGACATACTTGATCATAAGACACACCCAATTTTTAGAGCAGGAAAACAAGAAAAAAAATACTCTGAACCTAATAGTACCAGTATACTAAAGTGTTCTGGGGTACCACACCTTCAGACCATAAGATATGCACCCTAGTTTCCCGCCCCCCACTTTGGGGGGAAAAAGAGTGTGTCTTATGATCTGAAAAATACAGTAAAAACAAAAACAACACCCCCCAAGCCCCACCCATTAGCTGTAGTGACTGTCCTGATCAAGGGAACACTCTACCCCCACCACCCCTCACCCCCCGCCTTTCTTGGCAAACAAAGGAGGACTGCTTGGGATGCATTCTTGTTCAGCGCACTATTATTTCCTGACATTTCTTTAGCTACGGAATTAGTGTTTTTATTCCGCTAAGGCTGAAAATGAATCTTTAGTTTAAAAACCAAGAGTCTTTCTCATTCTTTGCCACTACTCAGTGCCACCTTTCTTAATTTCCCTGCCTCACCAAATGCTGGGGCGTGGGAAGACGATAATCCTGGGGTAGGATATTGTGGGCAAAAGCTAGACCCGCGGGTGGACAGGGTTACACAGAAGGCCAGGGAAAGGAGATGCAAACGACCATGGCCAGCAGGACGCAGCACGAGGGAAGCCAAAAGGACGCTGTGGGTGGCCATCCACACATTGTCTCGACTGATAGCTGGATTTCCCTCCAGGAGGCTTACTCATTTTTTTTTTTTTAAATTTATGAGCCATTTTTTTTCTTCTTAGCTCAGCGGACCAAAATCACTACAGCTGATGTGGGATCATGTGTTTCCCCCTCTCTCACTCTAGACATATGTTTGAAGCAGGAGGCACTGTCCTCAGGACGCTTATTCTGATAAGGAGATGATGGGGAAAGAACCCCTTCATGGAGAAAGAGTTTCCTCCGTGAGCAAACTCAGCTTCCTGGCCTTGCTGGGGACCTTGTTGCTCCCCGTGCCCTCTGCTTCCCAGCTTTTGCAGTGGTGCACTGCGCACGTACCGAGAGAGATTTCGAGAGTCGGGGGAAGAGTCTCCCGGGAGAATCACTCCTGCAGCACCAGGCACAATGCAGGGTGCCAGACATGGCTACATTATACTCACATGATGTGTGATTAGTCAATGGAGACAGAGAGAGAGAGAGAGAGAGAGAGAGAGAAGAGAGGTGCCGCACACGGCCCTCTCCCCCAGAAAAGCACTTGCTATTGTGGAACTGACGGTGCCGTGTGAAAGGTTAATCACAGTCTGGCAATTACAGTGTTGGATGCAAACATACTTCTGCTGAGGCTGCGCGTTTCCTTGATTAGCCGCTCTGTTCCCTGCTGGGACCTTCTCCAGCACCAAGACATCTTGGTCGTGTTCTTTAAGTCGGACCGTATTCGCCTCCACGTCCTGCAAATACAAATGAGACCACACACAGATGCTGCCGCTTATCCAGACAATGAAAAAGGCACTTCCAAACACTTCCGAGGCCCATTTGGTGCTTGGGATGCAAATCGGGGGCGCCTACCAATTAAGTCATTTTCCAAGTCAAGGGCCGAGAGGGTCAGCGATGGCACCAGGTGAGGCCTGAGACATGTGTTCTTAAAATTCTGCTGCTAGCCCTCCAAGGAACCCTGGTGGCACAGTGACTGCAGTGCTCGGTGGCTTAACCAGAGGGTTGTGGGTTGGGACTCCTTTGTGGGACAAGGATGCAGCGGTCAGTTCCTGGAAACCCAAGGCCTGATTCTGGTCTTCTAGGGTTGTTGTGAGTCCAACGCCACTCCGTGGCAGTGTGCTTATGGGTTGGTTTTTCGGTTACTTTTTATCCAAATTCAGGCCCAAACCTGGCAGAACCGATAGGGTATGGTTTGTAATCAGGGGGATCTTTGGGAAGGGGAGGGGTTAGGCAAGGAGATAGAAAAGCAAAGCGATTCACAGATTTAGTCTTAATATGTGTGACTATTGGCACTCAGTTTCAGCCAAGCTCGTTTTTGCCCACTTTTTCTGAATGTATATAGTTCCCTTGGGGGGGGGGGGGAGCAACTTTTCTTTCCAATCAAAGATGATTACTTTCTTTGAAAAAGCAGTCAACTGTTTCCATCTTCATATTGCTAACATTATTTTTTGATCCAAGTGAATGCTTTTTAGAACTATATCAAGAATCACAGCCCTAGGTAGATTTCTTTCCCCACCTCCAAATTCTGGGGTTGGGTGTAAACGCTCTCTGTGTCACATGCAGCATTAGTAAAGCTTCAGTTCTAAATTCCAAAGTCATTTAAAATGAATTTAAGGTATCGTCCCTCATAACTTGGTTCTCATTTGAAAAGATAGGAGCTAAAGACCAAGTCAAATTCATGTGATGCTTTTTCTTTATTTTTCGGTGCTATCAACTTTAATTGATTGGCCTACGGGGGCCAACAAGAAGCAGCCTTGGGGTCTTTTGTGATCTATCAATTCATTTCAAACATATGAGAAATAAACAGAAAATTCATTGAGCCTTCTTTGCAATTCAGAAAAGGTGATCCCAGTCAAACCTTGCTGCCAGAAAATTTGTCATCAGTGTAAATGCTTACGGGGTGTGAAAATATAAATGTCCTTCCCTAAGGAAAGGTAAACCATCACCAAATAACTCCATGTGTACCCAGAGACACCACGTGGCACTTAAGTAAAGTGACCAGATGTCCCACTTTTGAACAATTTAACAATGTCCCGCGGTGTTTTAAAGTTAAAATAAATATATTACAATACCATTTTTGCATTCAATGAAAATTTTTGCTGCTCCACATAGACCAAATTTTTAATCAAGAACCCCACCTCTACCCCCCCACCCCGGTTAATCGTGGTCCGCTTATAATCTGGTCACTTCACACTTAGGCCTTAGGGGTGGGGTAGGAAGAGACACTAGTTTGGGGGCACAAAAGAGGAGACTCTTACTGTGGGCTCACAGAGCAGGGTGGAGAGAGCAGGAGAGACACCAGAAGGAACAGCCTCTCTGTGTGAACTCAAGCTACAAGGGGGGGTTTCGAACCCCGAGAGACCCAAACTGACAGGACCTTGCCAGACATCCTCCTCTGCCTGACCTCTCCCAGTCAAGCTGAGTGGTCCCGCCAAGGAACCGGGAGCTGTGACACTTCAAGGGCCCCTCTCCTGCTCCCATCGTCTCAGGGCTTGGCTGCAGTAGAAGCCACACGGGAAATGAAGTCCCACTGCATGTGGAACTCACCCGAGGGCAGTTCGACTCTTTCCTAGAGGGAGGTGATCAGCCGGAATCCTCGTCTTTTTCTCTGGAGGGGCGGGGGAGTTGAAATGCCAAATTTCCGGGGAACAACCAGGTGCTTCCCCATTGCACCCCCCGGGCTCCTTGGTCCAGTTGGTCCCTGGCGTTATCAGCTCTGCAGGGACATCACTGCGGGACCACACCTTGAACATACCTGTCCCATCCTCACACAGACCCTCTGTTTCCACAGCCGCCAGCAGGCACAGGGCGGCTCTCTTCCCCCGGGGCAGAAGTCTTCGGTCATTTGGCAAAAGGATACATGGCATTTCCTTTAGCCAGAGGTGACCGTACACGTACCCTCAGGATCCGGTTGAAGTCCTCCTTGTCTACTCTGAGGAAATGGCAATTATCCTCTCGCAAGACGATGGAGGCCGCTCTGGGTGCATCGTTGACCAGTGCTAACTTGCCAAAGTCATCTCCCTCGTGCAAGGTGCAGACCACACCCTGGAGAAAGCAGAGCAGTGAGGTAAGGGTGCGGAGCCCTGGAATGCAGGAGACACCACAACACCCCCCTTGCCCCTTGCACTATATATATATATATATTCCATCCTTGGAGGTAGTGGAGGGCATAAGTATATACATGATATATATCCAAATTACATAATACAGGTGATAATATCTCATTCTTTCAAAAGTGTTGCCCTTAGGCTGATCTGGCTAATAAAAGGGCAGTGGGTAATAGGGTTATCGCCTAATTCAAAAGGGAAGACTATTATCTATAGAGAGATAAACCTCCAGACAGTATGTTTCTGCTCAGAATTAGACTTAGTAGACTTAGGTAACTTACAATGGGAGGCAGGGATGCCTTACAGTGGGTAACAATGTTTTTTTCAGCTTTAATTGTAGGATTACATTGTTACCACTTAGAGCCACCCTCATAAATGAAAGGTAATCAATTTCAAAGAGGGGAAAAATACAGATATAGCTATACCTACCTTGCCATAAATGACTACATTCACTGATCCTTTGAGAATGATGTACCAGGAGGTGCCTTCCTCGCCCTGGTTAAACACTAGACACAAAAGAGATGAACAGATTTACGACAAGAACAGGCGCACATCAATATAAATTACACCTTCTCAAATCATCATTTTTAAGTCCTCCAAATTATACACTTATTCTAGAAGAGGGAAAAAATTACTGGCTAACGCTATCTTATTCAGGTGGAATATTATTTTCTTTTCGGTAGAATCTGAAAAGAACAGAAACAGCACACTCCTAGCTTTGCCCTGAAAGATAGGTGTTTGCTAGCTATCTGTTTATCAGCAGCCGTGCTCTTGAAATAATATCTTTCCCCCCACAATTGATCCCAAGCTGCTATCCGATGGACAGGAGTTCTTAAAAAAATCTATTAATGTAAAGTTTAAATACATGCAAATCAGCACCCTATTCATGCTGTGAGTTCACACGTTTTTGTTTATGTTTACTAGATATACCTACATAGTAATAAGAAGGGGGAAAAAAGATGGCCTGAAGTGATAACTACTACATTCAAAGAAGCTGTTACCTTGGGGAGGGAAGAGAGAAGGAATAAAGAAGGAAACACAGGCGCCTCCAACTACCTGGATAATTTCATCTCTTTAAAAATGTTCAAAGGTAATTATATCCATGTCTTATAAAGCTGGATTACTATGTGTTTGCACTCTCCTCTATTTTTATTTGAGATGGTTAAGTATTTCATCATAAGTGAGTTTCTTGAAGGTAAAGAATGAAAGAAAGGAAGTTACATCATCAGTGATAACAATACTAATGTGTGTCTTTAAACGGTAAAAAAAAAGGGGGGGAGGTAATCGATGTTAGAAATACTATTTTGTTGACACCTGAAAATGTTAGAAATACAATTTTTATATCCTCCTCCCTGGACCAACAATGAGAGTAGTGATACCAGAATGGTAAGGGGTAAGGTGGGGGAGGAGTAGGGGGACCAATCATAATGATCTACATACAACCCCCTCCAAGGGAGATGGACAGCAGAAACATGGATGAAGGGAGACATCGGTCAGTGCAAGACATAAAAAATAAAAATAATTTATACATTTTCAAGGGTTCGTGAGGGAGGGAGGCGGGGTGGTGTTGGTGGAATGAGGAGCTGATTCCAAGGGCTCAAGTGGAAAGAAAATGTTTTGAAATGATGATGGTAACAAAGGTACACGTGTGCTTGGCATGATGGATGGATGGATGGTGATAAGAGCTGTATGAGACCCCAATAAAATGATTTTTTTAAAAGATTCTGTTCCTGGGCTGAGCCCCGGTGGTGTAGTGGTTGTGCGCGGGACTGCGGCCCACTGGGACGGAGGTTCAATTCCAGCAGTGGGGCTGGGCCTCCTACCCCCACCGCCGGAGAGCAGTGATGCCAAAAAAAAAAAAAAAAGATTCTGTTCCCTCTATTTTTTTTTTTTACAACTTACATTCCTTGCTTATTTGACTATATTAGCTCGAGCTGAAGAAAGCAAGATTTTCCCAAAGTGTGCTCTTTGAAAAGTTAATGGATGCTTCATTAAAAGTGTCCTGTTCTTCATGAGGGATAGGGAGTGGGGGTTTCCCGTATCACAGAACTTCTGAGAACTTCAATGTGTATCTGATGAGTCATAGATTCTCCAGGAGAGTAAGGAAGGCCGGATGCCTTGACCCCATCCAGGGACTAAACGCACTTTCCCAGAAGGATTTTATAGGACCAGTGGGAAATGCCAAGCCAAATAATATTGCCCAGGCACATGAATATCAAATTTCAGTTTCTCACGTGCAAATGTCACCATAGAATTAAATTATAACTCAGGTTCTGGAGGGATAGTGTATACAAGGGGCCTCAAAACGTTCACAGAAAAGTGAAATCAAAAGATAAGAGAGATTCTCCATGAACTTTTGAAGGCCCTCGTATTAGTTCTGCAGGTATCTTTGGAGCCAGGAAATGCTCTGGCTTGGAGAGTGTAGGCTGGCTTAGTGATCATTCTAAGCAGCTATCTCAGCCCAGAGACAAATTCTTCTCACGCTACACACTGAACCGAGTCCACTGTGAAAAGGCACGAGGCCGCCTTGGGTCTTCCCGAAGAGCAGCAACTTCATCTGTCAATGCTACTGACATCGAGTTCATTCAGACTCGTAGTGCCCCTACAGAACAAGGCAGAACTGCTGTGTGCTTTCACGATTAGAACTCTTCATGAGAGTAGAGTGCCTCATCTTTTCCCCCTGGAGTGGCTGTTGGTTTTGAACTGCTAACCCTCTGGCTAGCAGCCCAATGTGTCACTGACTGTGTCTCCTCCATCCCATCCTCCTTAAACCATCCAGGGACATCACAGTTCCTTGAGCCACTAGAGGAGGAGGCAAGGGAAGCCTCCTGCAATGGCACCCACTGCGCATGCTGGTCCAGACCATGACTGTATTTCAGTGTCACTGACATCGCTCAAAAGTGCCATGTGATATCCTGTGACGTCAGAATTGGGGCCCACAGCATGCCACAGTGGCGGTCAAGCTTCCCCACGGAGCATGCTGGTTGGGTACAAACAGAGCGTCCACTTACACACGGTTCCTCCTTTGGCATGGGACTCAAAAATGAGAACGCCTGCTAACTCCCGTTTCACCTGGAAGCAAAAGGGAGAGGATACTGAGAATCTAGACTTCCAAACAAACAGGCAAATAAAACGACGACTTCCCCCCTTTCTGGGCTGTGACATTGATTGCAGCCATGCTTGTAGGGGAAAAAAAAAAGGTATTTTCAAGGAGCAAGTTATTGGTCTTGTAAAATCCTGCAGGAGAAGACCCCTTGAAAGGGTTAAAGATACAACAGGTGCCACTCTGAGGACCAAGATATGCCTGACTCAAGCCATGGTCTTCTCAATCGCCTCACACACATCGGAAAACAGGACAACGTGTAAGGAAGACCAGGGGAGACGTGATGCCTTTGGAAAACCCTGGTGGGACTACTGGATACACAGAGAACAAATCTGTCTCGAAAAAGTACAGCCCAAAGCATGAGGATGGAGACACTTCATTTGTCGGGACAAGGGCATAATGTTTCCTAAAGTAGAGGGTGGTGAAAAAGAGGAGGAAGCGTTTAGCAAGATAGGTTGCCACAATGGGCTGAACCACAGAACACTGTGGTGATCACGCCAGCCCAGGCAGGGCCATGTCCTGTAGAACAGAGTCCTCTGCATCGGAAGGGACTGAAAGAGCACCACGCAGCTGTCTCTCTCTCTGCGGGTGGCTATTCTTATCTGGGACCATTTTCACTAGCTCCGTCGTGAGATTCTTGACGCTCTTACACAATCATCTTAGAAGCTAATTCCTCGAGGAAACAACCTCCCGCTGACGAAGTGGGTCTCATCCTTTTCTTCTTCCTCCTTTTCTTTTCTCTGCCTCTCTTTCATCTGGGGTGAGAAGGGGAGGCCACAGACGGAATCAACGGCCGCCGTGATTGGAAGAGCTTCCCTGCGTCCCGTGGGATGCTTCCCCGGGACTCTGCCGGGGATTCAAGGTGTTCAAGTTGAAAATGACGCCTACAGGTATGAGCAGATGTACATTCCAAAATAACAAAGAAGAAGAAGGATACGTTCCCCCTGAAAGGTTCAAAGTCGGGTCCCAGGTGATGGCTGCGTCTCCCTCAGAAACAGGTCGTCTGAGAATCTTCACAGTGGATGGCTATCAGAGGTGAGGTAGAGAAAGCAGACACCCTACCCCCCATCCTCACTCTCCATCTCCCCCCCCCCCCCCCCCAGAGGCAGGCTATGTAGAACAGTGTCAAGTCAGGTCGCTTCAGCAGAAACTTCATGGGGCCTCAGTTGTGTCTGCCTGCAGGGGTGACTCCCAGGCTTGTGTTGCCCTGGAGAGCTTGAGGATGTCCAGGACAGGAGGGAGTGGGACGGAGGCTGAACCAGACCACTGCCCTGGATATTCTGTGTCAATGCGCAAGGTTGCTGATCCCCAGTAGAGCGGGGTGGGGGCAGGGAGGGCCGCAGTGGAGGTGATGGCTTAGCCGCCCAACCTGGGTTGGTGAAAACATGCATGCACAGGGTTGTCTCATGCCAGGAAATATCCCAGACCTCGTCGATGTGTCTCTCTGTTGGCATGGGTGCGGAAGCGATAAATGAGCAAGAGCAAGTACGGAGAGCTCGGCAGATGTTTGAGATGTGATGGGGGATCGAGGCACCCTTAGGGGCAAAGAAGCAGCAGGGGCTGGTCGTGCTGCCGATTCGTGCAGACCCAATTCTGGACGGGAGGGGGTGGAGGAAGGTTGCAAGGTTGCGTGAAGCAGCTGTGCAGAGTCCTTCTCGCCTGTGGCCTACACAGGCAGAGACAGGAGGAAGATGGCAAGGAGGCCAGGGCAGGGTGAAAGAGAGAAGGAGAAGGAGAGAGAGGCCCACGAGCCTCAAGTGAAGACAGTTGGGCCGACCCGTCAGCTGGTTCCCACTAGAGTTGGGACGCCCGGCTCTGGCTCTGGGTGGGAAGGGCCAGAGAGAGGCAGTGCCCTGGAGCTGGAGCAGGTTGGTCATTAGGAATAGAAATACGAGCTCCATGTGCAGCTGGGGATTGGAGTCATGCTGCTCCTTGCAACGCAATGAGTGATTGGGGTGGGGGCACGTCCACCTCACCCCTTTCCCTCTACTAACATGCAGTTGGGAGAGTCACAGTCCTAACAAGTGGGGATGTGAATGGGGTTTGGAGCCCGGCTGCTTGAGGGTGTGGGTGGCACATGCCTGGCCTCCCACAGATCTCGCCAGCTGGTGAACTAGCAGCCTGCCACCTTCAGAGCTGGGAAAGAAAGAGCACGGTGGCCTTGTAGAGAGGATTTAGGGGGCTCCATATAGAACCTGTGGATGTTGAACACCTCAGTATTATATAGAAACATTAACTATAGTTCGCGATGCCTGGAATCACATTGCTATGGAAGGAGATGTCATTGTTCCTCCTCAGAAGCCAGCACCTCCACCCACTGCCTTCCTGTGGATCTTGTGCGGGCAAATGTTCGAGACAGAGATGGCTGGGGGCCTTGTTTTCAGCAGGCAGCGCTACCGTATCCTAACACCCCTGAACAGATGCCGTCTTGAACCGCCTGCTTCCTTTCTCACGGGCAGGCAGGCACACCTGATCGGATGAGCCCCTTGAGCCACAGCAAGTCATCTTCCTTTCTCTCTTCCCTGCCTCCTGGGGATGGTTCAGAGCCCCCTTCCAGGGTTGGCTCTCTCTTGCTTTCTCCCAACTACATGTAGGAATCCTCAGATTTAGATTTGGAAGGATGGACCCCCCTGCTTCCATTCCATTCCGACCTCAGAGTTAGGGAAACACGGGCAGTGAGTAAGATCCAGCTGGTGCTAGAGTTATGTGCCAGCAAGTCGGTGCTGACCCATAGCGACCCTGCTCTGACCCATAGCGACCCTGCATGCCTCAGAGGGAAGCACTGCATGGTTCTGCACCTTGCTCACTAGGAGAGTACCTGCTTCCTAGAGGGGTTTGTTTGGGGGTATAATTTATTTAGCATCTCACGTGAAGGAGGAGGGGTGGTTTATAAAGTCTCTTCCTTCCAATCATAATATATCACTCTCTCTTCCAGGCCTACTGCTGCTGCTGTGGAGTTAATTCCAACTCACGGTGACCTCGTGTGACATCTAGATCTGCCCCATGGGGCTTTCTTGACCGTGAACTTCTGGGAAGCGGTTCACCAGGCCTTCTTCTACAGCCTCTCTGGGTGGGCTTGAACGGCCAACATGTTGGTTAGCAACTCTAGAGCAACAAGACTCAAGTCTTAGTGGTTGCATTGAACTCAAAGTCCTCCTGATCATGCTCCGTGAAGAGATGACTTACGGTGGTAGAAAGATGGGATAAGGCTTTAATATGGAGCAACTCTTCATAGATAATTTCCAGGTCATCCATGGTCCTCTGGCCGGGTCTACAAAGGGGGGGAAAAAAGGAAACAATGAAGAGGAAAAACCAGAAATGGCTTTGGGGGATCAGTCATGGGTTCAGAGATCCCTCCTCTTTGAAAATAGCTGAGTGCTATTACATTTTCTCAAGGAATGCATACCGCAGCGGACTTCGGGAAGTGGATGCGTTCCTTGGTCGAAAGGAATCTAAGAAGTCTGATGTGAGACCATCCTGTCCCTGGGTGTGCTCAGGGAGGAGATAATGTCCAGTCACCCTGCAGGTTGCTAACTTACCTCTGACGTTGTAGAGGCTAACTCTAAACAGCTGCTGCCAGGCATCACCTTAACCCATCACAACAACACTCAGACTGCTAATGGAACTAGGAATGATGGAGCTATGGGGTAGGTGCTGGATGCAAGGTTGGTGGTTCAAGCTCCACAACTGCTCCTTGGGATAAAGGTAAAGCTGTCCACTCCGGTAAAGATATACAACCTTAGAAATCCTACATAAGGTCACTGTGAGCTGGAGCCAACGGAACACCGGTGGGCTGGAGGCAGCTGGAATGAACCCCAGTACTTCGGGATCCAGTGTGTTCTCTCAGCCAAAGGGAATAATCATGCTGCTGTAGCTATTGGGTTATGAAAGGTATTCTCCCAAAGGCCGTCAATGAAGAAAAGATGCAGAGACAACATTTTCTTACTTCTCTTTTAGGACTTGAACGGCAGTCCCTGTGGAAGCCCTAACCGCCCCAGCACTTGTGAAATGGCTGTATTTAGAAACAGTCTTTCAAAAAAAAAAAAACACACTGCCATTGGGTCCATTCTGACTCATAGCCACCCACTAAGACAGGGTAGAACTGTCCCTGCAGGTTCCCTGCTGGGAATCTTTATGGAAGTAGAAGGCCTCACCTTTCTCCTGTGGAACTGTCAGTGACTTTGAACTGCTGACCGTGTAGCTAGCAGCCCAATGTATAAATTATTAGACCACCAGGTCTCCTCGAGTCTCTGTAGAGGTAATCAATCTAAGATGAGGTCAGTAAAGGGGGAGGGGCACTAACTCAACCTGACTGGTGCTCCTATGAAAAAGGTAAAAAGACAAAAGAGGCACTCAGGAGCCCACCTGGTGGAGATGGGGACAAAGATGGGAGGGATGGGGCTAAAGTCTCAGGAAGGGTAAGCATCTCAGGCACTGTCGGAGATGCTGAGGAAGCTCAGAGAAAGGAGAGGGACACGCTGACCTCTCCATCCTCCCCAGCTGCCACAGTGATGTCAAACTCTTAGCCTCTTCGATGGTGGGAGGATCACACTGCTGTTTAAAGCTACACAGCTGGCGCTGCTTGGTGACAGCAGCCCTAGGCATGTTGCTGCATATTAAACGAGTAAACATTCGGACACTGTTCCATCGTGTTGCTACACTTTAACAAGTGCTCCTTGGCCCAGTACATCCAGGAAGTGCTATACTGAACGAATCTGGAGTCTGAAGGTCAAGTCTGGATTTCAGTTCTACCACTCTGCATCATTCAATGACATTGGATCCTCCTTCTCCTCCTCCTCCTCCTCCTCCTCCTCCTCCTCCTCCTCCAAACACTGGGGCCGTGCCTTTCTGAGAGAGGTCCTGGGAGACCTACAGGAAGTAGCCAAGGGCAGGAGACCTGCCTAAGCATTTGTGAAAGACAAGACAGCAGCAACAAAGTGATCCTCAAAACGCATACTCTAAGAGAAGAAGTTAAAACACGTTTACCACTAAGACTTCTTTTTAAAATTTGGGCCAGCAAATTAAATCTGAAATGTCCCAAACAATGATTGGAAAAGTACGGGCTCTGGGCAAACGAAATACGACTGTATAAATGCTAGCGCAGTTCATTGAATTCAGTGATTTTGACCTGCTTTATAGCATTGGGAAGGCGACTGGTACCTTCACTTTTCACTTGAAGGGAAGGATAAGGTCGCGCTCTCTATAAAATCAGTGGACGGTGTATTTCCTAATTCTAATTCTGCAAAGACACACAATTAAGGCCATGACCCAAAGAGACACCAGCCAGGTCCCCCTCCCTCCAAGGATGACCAGGGAAGGACACGCTGGCATACTCCCAGTGCGCACTGCTGACACCTGGAAGCTCTCCATGGGGATCCAAAAAGACACCGAAGGAAAAGCTGGGACCCCAGGGCTCTGGAGGAGCTAGGCCTTCTTCACAAGGGGCCTAATCGACTACTTGACTTAGACACAGGGGTTTTGAAACTAGGACCCTTGGGGATTTAAAAGTCAATTGAGTCACCTCAGTCTATCCGCCTCTACAGAGGCAGCAAATGTGAACGTCTCAAGGTAGGTGTAATAGGATTATGGCTCTTCAGCCCAAGGAGCGGCCCTGCTGTTCTTGCTACTTGACACCAGCTACAAATAGCTCGGAGCCCGACAAGAAGCTTGGTTAAAAGTAAAAACAGTCACCAAGTCTCATTCTTGCCTGCATGAGGTGGGCTGTTACGGCGAGAGGAGAAAAAGCCCAGCTGGGGAAAGACTCAGATGTCTGAAATCTTGACAGACTCAAAGATTCAGATTCGGGGTGGGGGTGGGGGTGAGAGAGAAAGACCTCTCCCAGTTCAGAGTGTCTACATAACACCAATATGAAATCAACTCTGAAAATCCGAGAAACTCACTGCCATCGAATTGATTCTGACCCAGCAACCTATGGGACAGAGGAGAGCTGTCCCTGTAGGTCTGTCTTCTGCTCTGGTCTCCTAATTCTGCATCCTCTCTCTCTGGAGGCGGGGGCAGGGGAGGAGGGCACCACCAGCATTTATCTCCAGGATGACGAGACCTCCATCTTTACCTCTGCCACACATCATATACACAGGGGAAGGGGGAGCAAATGCAAGGTGGTCTGCGCATCAGAGTTCACTAGATGAATGAGCACCAAGTTCTCACCCAGGCTCGGCCCAGGAGAAATCATAGCGGTACCAGGGTCCAGCTCCAGTCCTTGTGGTGTGGCCAGAGGAGTTGACATGTACACCCTCTTCTCTCTCCCACTGCGGGCTGAGAGATGATATGCCCGGGCGGCTCTCTCTGGGTGTATGGCACATTGATGCCTCTTACCACCACCCTCTTGACCCGGCAGAACAGAGCCGGGATGATGTAAAGGTTAAGCGAGAGGCTGGGAAGGGAGAGTTTGGCAGGCCAAGCCCACCAGTGGCTCCGATGCGGAATAATTTGCTCCGAGAGAGGTTGCACGAGAGCGGCTTCGACTCGGCAGCGTGCCATCACTATGAGCTGGCATCCACAACAGCCATACACACAGTCCGGAGGTGGGCATTTAACATTCCAGGTGCCCGCCAGTCAATGCCCGCTCACTCCTAGCCACCCTCCGGGACTGGGCAGAACGTGCCAGTTTCCCGGGACCTTAACTCTTTTCGGGAATAGAAAGCCTCGGTCTTGTCTTGGGGATCAGTTGGTGGTTTTGAACTGCTATCCTTTCCGTTAGCAGCCCAACGTGTGACTCTGCAACGCCCACAGAGCCTGTCGCTACAGAACCGGTGGGTGAGTTTCCACTTGCAGTTTGCAGGGGAGTGCTTCACCACGGCGCCACCAGGGATTACGCCCACCTCCCTCGGGATTACAAATGTGCTTCTCCAGAAGCGGGAGGCAGACCTCACCCTGAGACCTGTTGCGGGAGCTCAAAGGAAGTGGAGATCAGGGGACTGGGGCGGAGGGAGACCAAGCAGACGTGGTTAGATCCCGGGCTGCCAGATTAGAGGCATGAAAGAAAAGGCGCGAGGGGCCTGCAAAACATTTGTGGCAAAGCGGGATGAAGCGCGTGGATTTCTTTCCTAAACATGGCCCAGCCCCTTCCTATCTTTTAAAAGAAGCCCAATGAACCCGTCCAGCGGCACCGCAAGCACCAGGAACCCAGGCATCCAGTCGGGACGGTGAATGTGTAGATAATCTCGGCGGATGGAGCGCGGAGAGGAAGAGCTGGTCGGAGAAGCAGCCCCAGCTGAGCCCATTCAGGAGGAAGTCAGCGGCGGAGGAAATGTCACCCCAGCGAGAGAAGCTCTGTGGGGACAAGCACCGGGCCAGACGCCGCGAGCCCATTGCAGTCACCATTCAGGCCAGCCGTGTCCCTCCCTGCTCCCCTCTCACACTGAGTGGGGTCAGAGCCTACACCCAAGGCTTGTTCTTTCTCGTCAATGCCCAGGAGCTCTCTCCACCACGACAAGCTGGACAAGACGCAGATGGACATTGGGAAAACCATGTGTCTTCTTGGGAGCGAAGCAGGAGAGAGCTTCATTCCTGAGGAACTCATCTAGTGGGAGAAGGAAGAGGGAGGGACTTTGGCCTGCTGCCCCCTGCCTCACTGGAGTTCCTTAAAGCAGAGCTCATACCACGCCCTGGGGAAGGGGTGTGTGTGTGTGTGTGTGTGTGTGTGTGTGTGTGTGTGTGTGTATGTGGGTGGGTGTGTACCACTCACCTGCATAGAAACCATACAGTAGACTATCCTACCCCTGGTCCTTCATTCATCAATGGCCAGTCTCCAGAAATAAAGACCTCTGTGTGGACTCCAGGATGCTGTGGTCAAACCCACGGCAGCCGTGCAACCGAATGGGACAAAGCCTAATGATAGTTTGGTCTCTGAGTCAGAAACAAGATCCAAAGTGAAAGGGGTGTGGGGAGAAAGAAAACCCCAAACCCTTACGACCCTGTAGTCTACCAGCTGTCACTATCTCCAAAGGGTGGGTCATGAAGCAAACACACACCCCCCCAGCAAACAGTGAGATGTAACCCCTGTTTCCAACTGATGTTTTAAGAAGGTGAGAAGCCAGGACTTGAAGGTAGGCAGAGACTTGGTTAAGAAAATAGAGTGAACACATTATATATACATATATATATATATATATATATATATATATATATATGCACGTTCTATTTATATATAGTTGGTTTTTGTCACTAGATTCCTTCAGGTCGGTTCTGACCCACTGCACAACAGAAAGAAACACTGCCCAGTCCTGAACCATCCTCACCAAGCGCTGATACACTTGACTCCATTGTTCGACCACCATGCCAACATGTCTTGCCAAAGGCCTCCTTCTTTTTCACTGCCCTTCTACTTTACCCAGCATGCTGTCCTTCTCAGGGACTGGTCTCTCCTGACAACAGGTCAGTGTTAAGACAGTGTCTCCCCATCCTTGCTTCTTAGGAGCACTCTGGCCGCACTTCTTCCACAACCAACCAACTGACTGACCAACTGACCGACCGACTGGCGTGTCCTTTTAGCACTCCAGGATACTTCCAATATTCTTCGCTGGCACCAGAATCCTACAGTCCTCTGCTCTGCCCACAGAATGATCAAAGGATTTCTGGGCAGAATTCTAAGGCATGAAATCGTCTTCGATCTTTGTTCCATTCGGCCAGCGGTCACATGCATGTGCCTAATTAACAATACCATGCCTTGGATCATACACATAGAAAAGACAGGCTTTCTACTCCCAAAAAGAGCTATCGTCTTGGAAACCCACAGAGGCAGTTCTATCCCGTGCTACTGGATCGAGTGGAGTCAGAATCAGATACTCAATGGCACACACACACACACACACACACACACACACACACACACACTGTATATATGTATACGGTTTACCACAAGACAAACACTCAAGTTTATGAGGAGGGAACCAGAACACTGCCCCACGGAGCGCTAAGTCCCTGGAGAGCAGGTCAGATGGAGCAAAAGTCAGTCTGGCTAACCTGTGCCCACCTGAGAGCGTCAAGATGTGAGCCCCCTCCCAACACAGGCAGTTCCTGCAGCAGCAGCCGCCTCCGCAGCAGCCAGGAGGACAACCCAGTCCCTCCTGGCCGCTGGCTCAGAGCTGCTCTGCCATCTAGCGTCTCTGACAGGGTTCACCTCGCTCGGGCTTCACAGCAGACAAAGGTTGCCTTCCACTCTGCCTCCCCCGAGAGCACCAAGACGGAGTCCCAAGCACAGTCGTGGAACAGTCATGTTTTAAAAGTGGGGGTAGGAAGTAGGGGGTCTCTGAGCCAACTGTGGCCGGGCTACACCTTTCAGGCTTTGGTGTTTAGAGCAGAGTGAGGGCAAAGGTGGAGAAGAGAGTCTGCAAATCATCCCCCCAGCCTGTTGGAAAAGTAATGAACGGGTCCCAAGCTCCGAAAGCAATTTTGCCTTTCAGGAGTAAAGCGCCACTCGACCGTGCAGAGCAGGAGGTGCAGCCCCCACGTACCTTCATCAGAATACCCTGCTAGGCTGGGGCCCGCACGCACTTCCTGGGCTGCTGTGAGTGGCAGCTTCTGAGTGTACCCGGTCTTTACTTGTCCTTCTGCAGATGTCACCGGGAGCGATATGAGGCTTCTTTACAAATCCGCGTGGTGCCACGCTGATGTGGATTTGTCGGATCCTGCTGGGGAAAGACCTAGTTTCTGCAGGGGATGCATTCTGGCAGCGACATCGAGTTACAGACAAGATAATAAATGGGGATGGATGGAGAAGCAGTTCCTACATTAAAGGATGGGAGGGCTCAGGTGAGATGGGAAGCTGCTGGTAAATACAGCTTTATCAAGGAACTTATCAAGGTCAGAGGAAGAGCGCCGTGGTTATCGAGACGTGGATAAAACGAGAGACTCCTCCGGCCAGCAGGCTGCACGCTGGCCCGATCCGTTTACATGCAGAGGTGAGAACGCCAAGACTCTAGTTCTTCCAGAACCGCCCTTCACGGATCTCTTCCCTGGTCCACGGGGAACAGACATCATGGATGTCAAGGAGATCTACTCGGGCTGGGGTCAGTCTGGTTTCCAGATGTCTAGAACGCTCTAGGATACTTTCCGAGGGCTGGGAGTTCCATGTTGAACAAGGTTCCTTCCCAGCTGATGCTTCTGACCCATTTCTCAGACGTGGTCTACCCATTCCAGACCTCCACTTCCCTTTTCAGAAAACCAAGGAGTTTGTTTGTTTATTCTGAACACTGTCAATGACCGGCATGTCACCTCATCATGATTGATCCCACGATCTTTCTTCTTCCCTGTGCTCCTGGTTGGTAGCTCCCCATTTCCCACCCACCTTTTGAAACTATTCATCCAGTTGTCGCTTCAATGGACTTATCTGCCCTGGCCTTCATCTACAGAAAAAATAAAGAAACACAAACGGCCCAACAACCACGACAGACTGAAACAGAGAAAAGCAGCAGAAAAGATTAAAAACTGGAACAGGTATACCTTGGGTCAAGGGGAAGACCAAATGATAAAGTGTCACATGTTGACCTAACTACAACAGAAACAAGGGCCCTGGGGGGTGGGGATGAGAAGACGGACACAGTTTGCCCACTTCTTTCATCACTGCTGCTGTTGCTCTTCTTCCACCCCACCGAGACGCCACGTGTCGTTCCCAGTAGAGTCATGACCCATCAGGTCTTCATGAAGTAGACCTTCCTGAAGCTAGAAC
>PVJH01016607.1:0-50407 GCA_004026705.1 Nesogale talazaci
TAAGGGTGATTTGTGAGAGAGCACGTGTGCGGGCAGCAGGTCCGAGTCCATGCAGTGTCCTCTGGTGCTGATGGTTTCCCTTTCTCTCCCTTCTCTCTCCAGCCTGTGACCTCATGACCCAGGGGATCTTGGCCTTGGTCACATCCACTGGCTGTGCATCTGCCAATGCCCTGCAGTCCCTTACGGATGCCATGCACATCCCACACCTCTTTGTTCAGCGCAACCCTGGGGGCTCCCCCCGCACTGCCTGCCACCTGAACCCCAGCCCCGATGGCGAGGCCTACACGTTGGCCTCGAGGCCACCAGTCCGCCTCAATGACGTCATGCTCAAGCTGGTGACGGAGCTGCGCTGGCAGAAGTTCATCATGTTCTACGACAGTGAATATGGTAAGTGAGGGTGGGGTGGGGGCAGCTGGTCGGGGTCAAGTAAGTAGAACTGGGCAGGCATGCCTGGGGGTCTGAGGCAAGGGAGCCTTGGGGTGGCAAGAGTCCCACCTCCAGCTTCATGACAAGAAAGAGACACAAAAACAGATCTGCAGATATGCACTGAAGTTGCCTAGCAACAGCACCTTACCATGACAGCTGAAGTTTGAATCATCTTAAGAGTTTTCAATAAAATATTAATCAAATGCTGGTGAAGATTGGCAGAGCTGTGCATGGGTGCAGAGGAGTGCCCAGCAGCGTCTCCCTCGGACCTCATGTGGGTCCATAACCCTTGAATTCCTCCTTGCCAAAGATTGCCTGTGTGATGATGGTGATGGGTTCTGTCCCCTGTCCTCCTTTGGTTTTAGTTTTTTAGGCCAAAGGTTAGGGGGCACATTGGAGGTCCCTCAGGCCGCCCCAAGTGACACGGGGCTGGACTCAGTCGATTGAAGGGTCTGGTACCTGGGGCAGGACTGAACTGGATGTCTTTAAAGATCTCTCATAGGACTAAAATTCATAATTTAGCTTCAGGTTTTCTTATGGTTGCTCTTTAAAACTGCGACCAGTTCCAGTCCTGAAATAAAATGGTTTCCACACAATAGATGTGTATTATTTTATTTATTTGAACCAAACTTTATTTTGGCATGCTTGATGTTCACATGCACTTAGGAGAAATTATGAAGTGAGATCCTGTATACCCTCTGGCTGGGTTTCCCAGTGATAAAAGTTTGCATAACCAAAGGACTGTGTCAGAGTCAGGCGTTGACAGTGACACGATCCATGTGCCTTATTCATATTCCAGCAGCAATCCAGGCACTTGCGCGTGTGTGTATGTATGCTTAGTTTTATGCTATTCTGTCACGTGTGCTGATTACCACCTGGGCAAGACTCAGAGCTGTTCCAGCACAAGCGTGTGCCACCTGTCGGTGTTATTTCAAAGGTTGCAGGAGATCGGTCATGGTCAGCAATGCCACGTCTGGGGCCAGAATGCAATAAGGTGGACATTACAAAGTCTCATTTTCTCTCTCGGTGAAATAACTTGTTTGCCAAGAATGTAACTAAGAAAAGAAACCAGCATATGTTTGCATTTGCCTAAATACTCTGCTTCTCTAAGACCAGAATGTTGTCCTCGGCTCTTGAGCAAATATGCCGTTCAGAGCCTCCCAGGAAGAATTGAAAGAGCAAACATTCAGTGTGCTGAAATAAAGATGAGATGGGGATGAGGATCAAGGCAGCCCACGACTCCAGGGATGTGGACTGTAGTCTGCCTAGGTCTTATATACCCCACTCCCTTGCTCAGTTCAATCCCTGCCTAGGGAAGGAGTTAGTGACCCGTGACAAGCCAGAGATGCCCACAGAGTGTCTTAGTCTGAGGATCTTTTGGGTTGGTGGCTCAGCCTTGACCTGGGAGGGGTCCAACAGCTTTGAACTTGGGTCTGGGACAGGTAGGGTCACTATTGGGGCTGAAAGATGCTACAAACTCCAGATCTACAGGCCTTTCCCAGTCTACTTATACACACCGTCTTCTCTGGTCTGTAGACCTCCCTTGAGCTTTGGTTGCCCGTACAACCTTAGAGGGGGCCTTGGTGGGAACTTCAGGTCACCTAGAGGGCAGATGGCCAGCTCTCCTTCACACTTAATTGGGCTTCTATAGGGCTTAATGGCCTTTAATGGCCCTTGGTCAAACCTCATGTTTTTCTCTCCCCCTATTTCACCATCACTTCTACTTTGATTGAGTTGAGGTCCCAAGGAAGCCTTCCTGGTCCCTCTATCTGCACAGCTCAGTGCCCTTGTTTCTGTGCTCTCATGAACTCAAGTCACTTCTCATTGGAGCCCAGTTGGTGGTGTGTTCGGATCTGCTCATGGGTGCCTGTCTCTGGACAGCACAGGAATTCACCGGTGATCAGGGCTGTTATAATTTCTTGTCCCGTCTCCACTGCACAGCACACAATGTATGGTCCCAAGAAAGACAACACAGAAATACTCTCTGTGAGGGTAAAGAGACTGGTTTTGAAGGACTGGCATTTTCCGACCACTCTTACACAAGTCAAACAAGAAGTGCGGAGAAAGACAGAGTCACAATATAGTCAGAGGCAGAGTCACAATATAGTCAGAGGAGGTAAGTTAGGAAACAGGGCTTATTCCCCTATTCTCTGACTTCCCTCTCCTCTTTTTCCCCATCAAGAACCTTCATTCAATCCTAAAAGATGTGTCCCTTTTTCTGACTTGCCCATCTTTCCTCCATTTCATGGGGGTTGGCGTTGGTTTTCTCTTCTTGTCACTAATTCCCTAGAGACCCAGGATGGTGGGGGAATAGCTTTCCTCTGGTGGGTCACAGTGAGCTTTCGTTAGTGGGGGCAATGTTGAGGGTTGGGTTGGGAAGAGTTCTGAGGCAGGGCTTCAAACCGGTTCATTCTGGTTCTACTTCCTGCTGAGAATTTCCATTTCCACTCTAGAGAAATGAAATCGGAACCTACATTTTCATAGGCTACATCCAAGTGAACCCTATACATTCCCAGGTCGTTCTTGGGTTTGCCTGGGACTCATTTGTTAGCATGTAGATTCCAATTCAGTAGACCTGAGGTGGAAAGGGAGATTCTCAGCAGGGGGCTGGTCCTAAAGGAACTGGTTCAAAGGCCTCTTCTGAGGCAAGGGGTGGACTTGGCAGTACAGAGCACCTTGTCCAATCTGTAATGATTACCATGACTCCATAGAGGCCTAGGCTCACACCATTGTTTGAGGTGCTGTGCACAGAGCTGATCCTTTTGCTTTTAGGCTTTCTACAGGTTCTGTGCATCTGCATAGGACCTGTTATCTTACCTGCCCTGCCCTGCCCTAGGCCTCCAGCGTTGACTACCTATGAGGTCAGGCTTTTGCCCCAACAAATTTGTTTAGTATTTTTTTCTTTTAAAAATCATTTTATCGGAGAGCTCTCATAACATTCCATATATCAGTTATATCAAGCATATTTGTACATATGTTGTCATCATCATTTCCAAAACATTTTCTACTTGAGCCCATAATATACATTCCTCTTTTCCCCCTGTCTCCCTCATGGCTCCTTGATCAATTATATATTATTATTGTTGTTATTTTGTATCTTACATTGTCCATTGTCTTCCTTCACCCGCATTTCTGTTATTCATCTCCATTCGGGGAGAAGGTGGAAGCTATATGCCCAATCTTGTGATGGGTTCCCCCTCGCTGGCCATCCCCCTACCTTCATGATATGGCTACTTCCATGACTGTACCTGAGAGGGTTATCCTTCCTGAATTCCACATGTCGAGAGCTCTTATATGTACCAATATGTGTTTTCTGGTCTAGCCAGATTTGAAAGTTAGACCTGTATCATGGTAGTTTGGGTGGGGGTGAGGTGTGGGTGGGGAGAGGAAGTATTCTGGAACCAGAGGAAAGATGTGTGATTCCTCAGTGCTATACTGCTCCTTGGTTGAAGCTTCCCTTCCTTATACCACTTCTGTGGAGGGGGGGTGGGATGCCCAATTGTTTACAGATGGGCTTTAGGTCCCTACTCCAACCACCCCCAGCCTTTTCACAGCAATATAGTTGTTTTATTTTGGATCTTTTGATACCTGTGGCCTGGTCATGTCGACATCTCATGATCAAACAGGCTGGTGTGCTTCTTGCATGTGTGCTTGTTTGTTTCCCTACTAGATGGCTGCTTGTTTAACTTCAGGCCTTTAAGACCCCAGACACTATGTTGTTTGATAGCTGGACACCATCCCAATTATAAAGCAAATTGAGTGTAATGATAGGTTCATTCCTTCCAAAGGCAAACCACGGTGGTTTGAGGGGAGAGCAACCCTGTTTTGATGCTGGTATGCAAGTGTCCTTACACAATGCATTTCAAGGAAGCTACTTGACAACCTCTGAGTGGGGCTATTAGTAGTGCCTTTTGCAAAAGAGGCAACGGAGGCTCACAGAAGTTCTCTTTTTCACTTACAGGCCCTGCAGGTATCCCAGACACCATTCTATTTATATCCTTGATGACTTGCCAGCCAGTTTCCCACGCCTGTTCAAATGTGGATGGCAACAGAGTTGAAGCCACAAAGTGGGGTAGTGATGGCCTCTCAGCACACACATGAACTGGGGCGGTCGGGCAGTCAAGAAAATGTCATGCAATAAGCTTCTGCTTTGCTGGGACAGCTTGCAATGACGCCTGTCTCTCCTGTGATTGTCACGCAGCCTCCCTGTAAGCCCAGAAGTGTCCTGCCCCACGTGTGGGACCTGAGGACTGAGCATTTGAATCAGGAGTCAGGGGTGTGCACAGCAGAAGTACTGAGCCCTGAGACAGAACTTGGTGTAGGGGTGAGAAAGAAGTTTGTATGTAAGTACAAAATGCAAGTTGGCCATTTGGTAATATTCCCTTGAAAATACTTGTATGCTTGTTGTGACAGCGAAAGGAAAAATAAAAGAGAAGCTGACATTTTGGAAAGGAAAATCTGTAATATGAAAATACCAAAAGTTTGGATCCAACAGAAGGAAGAACTTTTTAATTTTCCACTTAGAATGCTGAGATGTTCGTGTGTGTGTGTGTGTGTGTGTGTGTGTGTGTGTGTGTTAGGAGGTGCTATAGTAGCTGCAGCCACAATTTTCCTAGAGTGACTAAATTCAGATGAGGGCTGGTGTTATGATGGGCTTTTAGAAATCATTGACTCACATTTATTCAACAAATATTCCTGGAGTCCCTACCACGTGCCATGTCTTTAGCTAGACACTAACTTTCGATGAAAGAGTGATGGGATAGATGGAGTACTTTGACTAAGACTGGCAATCCCGAGTTTCTTGCCATAGTATCCCCAGTGTACTGTCGTCTTCTCTTGTCCCTGGACCTCTTGCAGGCTGGGGTTGGGTAGGAATTGGGAGTTCCACAGAAACAAACATTCTAGGCTCGGTGAGAGTGATTATTGTCTACTTGTGTTAGTTTAATTTTTTAAAAAAATTATGAATTAGACAAGGGGAAGCAAAAGTATTGCTATAAAATCATAAACAAATCTACCAAAATGTGAAACTATTGCTTCCCCACATATCTTCCATCTAGGTCTGTCTACTTCTGGTGCCTGTGTTTCCCATTCTCTAGCCTTTCTGTAGTGAATTCTGTCCTCTTCAGTTGACATCATTTTAAACCATCGTTTGATATCCTTGAAGGACTCAAATCATGCTCCTCCCAACGATTTTTTTTTGATTTTGGGTAACAAAACAAAGTCTGAAGGGACAACATTAGAGCTGTCAGGAAGATGGGTGAGGTTTCCCAGTGACATTCTTGTAGGATAGGCCTTACTACCCTTGAATAATGAGCCAGTACATTGTCATAATGGGAAAAACATCACTCCACCTAACTTTCCTGGTCTTTCCCTCAGAAATGAACTTTTCTGTTTCCTTAAAACTTCTGCAATTTCAGCCTCTGTGATCATCTTGTGTCCTTCATGAATTGGGTCATTGAAGAGAGTGGGGATGCCAGGAGAATTTGGGGAGGGTGGGGGTGGGGAAGGGGGAACTGATCACAAGGATCAATTTAGAATTCCATCCCAGGGGAACCAATAGCAGAAAGATGGGTGAGGAGCGACAGAGGATGATGTAAGATACAGAAAAAATACTCTATAACTTATCAAGGGTTTGGGAGGAAGGATGGGTGGGGGAGGGAGGTGAGGAAATGGGGAGGTGATATCAGGGGCTGAAGCAGGAAGAGCATGCTCTGAAGATGATGATGGTGGCATATGTGCAAATGTGCTTGACACACTGGAGGAATGTATGAATTGCGATAAGAGATGTAAGAGCTCCGTATAAAAGTATTTTTTTTAAAAAGATTACCCCTCAAACTCCAAATAATTTCCACAACCTTCTTATCTGGTGTCTTTGCCCTGAATCTCACTGGTCCAGCAGAGCGCCTTGGGAAGCCATTATGTTGACTGGACCTTTCTCCCTGACTCACATTAAGAAATCTAAGACTCATTCCTCTTTATGATTCACTTTACAAAATTGTCTTCATTACTTTCTCTCTTGCTTAAAAGATTGAAGGAAAAATCAGCTCTTCTGTTAGAGGATCTTCACGTGCTTTTGACATTGTGAACATGCTGAAAGCAGGCTGAAGCCCAGATGGTCTCTTAACCTGATGAAGCTGAACCAAGTGTAATGTCAGCTTCAGTGGGTATCGCTTCAGGATCATTCTGTGGTGTTCTTCCTCAAATTTAGTGATAGTTTCTGCATATGTTAAGGTCAATGTTCTGGCTTATCGGTAAGGCCTTCCCAAACTTCCTTCAAATGTTTGATTTATCCACAAATTGTTGTTTCATGTATTCATATAAACTTTTGCCAAGCTTCAGTGATTTGGGTAAATGTCTACTTGAGAGTTATTAAAATTAGGTATTAGCCCTGACCCCCAAATAACTTTTTGCATGATATAAAAGTATTGTTCTTCTTAACATGGACTCTGGCAAGACTAAGACAAATGTGTTCTTGAGATAACTGTTCTATAGCCATCCATGGATCACAGAGAATCTATTTTAAATTTTATTTAAAACTTAAAAAAAATGATCATTTTATTCGGGGGTTCTTACAAATCTTATAACAATCCATCATTCAATTGTAATAGACACACTCGTACATATGTTGCTGTCAACATTTCCAAAACATTTTCTTTCTGCTTGAACTCTCTCCATATGTAGACATCTTTGCATACGTTTTGTTTGGAATAAACTTGTCCAGGTTGTAACAGAATCCCAGTAGTAATATTTTTAAACTTATCCTCATTCATGAAATAAGTCAGGTTCAAAGGAAAGTAATCAAGTTCCCATGAAGTCTCATCGAGTTTAGAGACAGTAAGGTCACTGAAGGGTCCTACCAAGACAGCCTCCCAACGGTGGCAGTGAGATCATCATCCTGATTATAGGGTAGCTGATCCTTTGCTTTTCTTTATAGTTTTATTAGATAACTATTAGTTTTCTGGGGATAAAAATAAATATACATTTATTTTCCCATAGTTTTGAAGAAGGGGAGTCTGATTTGTGGATGCTTGTAGGGTCTTTGAGGTTTCTTTGAAACCTCTAGGGAAAGGTTCTTCCTTTTTCCTTCCAATTTCTGGTAACCGCAAGCATCCCTTGGTATTCTCTGGCTTTGAGGTGCATTTTCACATGGCACCTGTCTCACCACTAAGTGACCCTGCATTTGTCTGTTCTCTCCTATTATAAAATGCCACGCAGAAGGGTCAGGATCCACCTACTCTGGTATGGCCTCATTATCTTAATGAATAATATTGTCAAAGAAAGGATGTCTAATGATCTTTCATAAGTTCACCTTTACAGAGTCTTCATCAGTTCAATCCATAACAGGATGGACCCTAAAATGCATAGTGTGTATCTTGGCATGTTTGTGAAATTTATGCATGTGAACTAATACTTCTGTGCTCTTCGGTGGTTGCTCTTGACACTTTCTGTTAGGTTTCTGAACTCATCCTTTTGTGATGGTAGAGGTCACATCTACTTTTACTGATGCACAGTGTTCCCTGGTTTATTTATTCATCTTGTCAGTGGCATCTGGGCTGTTTTCAGATGGTTGCTATTACAGTGGATGCTGATTAAAAACATTCTGGCCTTTGTTTCTTGGAGTTCCTGTGTGAGAACACTTTGAGGGTCTCCTTGACCCTCACATTACTGGAGAATGAATGGGCTATAGAGTTTGTACATTCATC
The DNA here is from genome assembly GCA_004026705.1 of Nesogale talazaci. Lineage (NCBI taxonomy): Eukaryota > Metazoa > Chordata > Mammalia > Afrosoricida > Tenrecidae > Nesogale > Nesogale talazaci. Next base: position 8,130 of record PVJH01016607.1, read on the forward strand.
ATATCAGCGCCACGGCTGTTGAGTCAGTTCTGACTTACGGGGACTTTATGGAGCACAGCAGAACTGCTCGGTGGGTTTACTGAGACAGCAAGTACTTAGGGGATCAGATGGCCTCATTTTCCTTCTGTCGAGCACCTAGTGGATTTGAACTATGGACCTTGCAATTGAGCAGTCTCAATACTAGGCCACCAGGGCTCCTTCTCACTATTATTACAGTCATAAAGTCATTTCCCACAGCATTTCTACCCTTTTGTCCTACCACCTGGCACGTCCGAGTATTCTCCAGTTCCCCCCAACATTGATGTTGCCTTTGCTTTTAAGTTTCTGGTGCAGAGTGACATTTCATTATGTCTTTAATCTGTATTTTTTTCTGATAAAAATGAAACTGAGCATCTTTTCAGCTCTCTGTAGACTTCTTGCCCCCCATGATGCACCTGTTTATAAGCTCCATTTATTTACTCATTGCCAATTGTTTAATTGGAATTTCTCTTTTCCATTTTATGTATGTCTTTTTTTTTCTGGTACTGACATAGATGTTCTTTATTATATCATAATCAAATTCACTAATCTCTTTGTGTTTCACTCTTTTTTCTAAAATTTCAGAAATCCTCCCCTATTCTAATGCCCTAAAGACACTTCTCTCTTAAAACCTCACGCTGCATACTGAGGGTGGAAGTTGTGTACCTGATGGGACCCTGTGTTAGTTAGTCTGGGTTGACTAGAGAAGAGAGATCTAGTAGTATAATCATATGTGTATGAGAAAGAATTTTACATACAAGAGCAATCGAATATTGAGAAAACATCCCTGCCCAGTATAACTCAGTAAATCCAATATGAGGCTATATGTCCCACACCAATCTATAGATTCCTCTTTAGACTCACAAAATACATACAATGATGCCCAGTGCTGGACGATCACAGGCCAGTGGGTGAGAAGTCCTTTGGATCCAGTGGCATTGTAAGGATCTCAAAGCTGGCAGGGGTCCATGTGACTTCTCCAGGACCAGGGTTCTGGCTGTATCAAGGTAGGACCACGTGGCTTCTACTCAGGGATGTCTCACATGGAGTGAACACAGAATGAGAGAGTGTGTGCCTCCAAGGAGGAATACAGAATCCTTAGGAGAAGGCCATTCCCACTCGAGGCCTCATTGACTATGATCTGATTGACAGGCTAGACTCTACCCCTCCACTCTTCATCCTCAAATTGACACCAGATTATGTAACTACCATAGACCCCAACACGGAATGTGCCTGACTCCTAATGCCGGCTTACCTCCTCCTGCCTGGTGGCCCATCGTTCTTCCCCTGGTACTCCTCTGCTCATGATCTTGGTGATGGCTGGAGATGATTTATGTTCAGTTAGCACAGCCTGAGGCAGGGTGGTTAGAGAGCATTTTCTGGAGGAGAGGATGCAGCAGCAGAAGCTAAGGGACAAACAGGAGTAGGGCAAGCACAAGGTCCTGGGAAGGTGGGAAGCATGTCCCAGGCAGAGGAGTGAGTATACTGGATGGTCTGGTGGCAGTGGGGGCAGAGAGAGAACACTGTAGTTAGAATACAGGCCGGGGCCAGGATGAGGTTGGGACACACTCAAGCAGTCTCATTGATGAGCTGGGAGTCCCTGGAGACCCCTAGGAACTAAGTCTTGCTGTCCCGGTGGTCCTTGTTCTTGATGTTAATTCCAGAGACTCAAGGACAAAGGGAAGAAATCAAGTTTTCACGTTCAAGGAGACTCTGGTCCTTCCCTGTCTTCTCTCCAGATTTTGTGGCAGCATATAAAAGAGGAGAAGCAAATGTTCGAAGAATAACTTATGAATTTACCGAGGACACATTGTAGTCCAGAGGCCAGACCCAGACAGAGTGTCTGGGCTTCCTGTCAATGAATAAAAGCTTTCTCTCTCTACCCAACACCCCACACCGGGTCCTGCCTTAAGTATTTTAGCTACATTCTCCCACCATGCTCAGAGCAGCCCCAAGGCAGACTTGTTAGGTGCCATTGAGTTGTTTCTGACCCATAGTGACCCTATGCACACCAGAATTAAACCCTACCCAGTCCCGCCCCACCCTCACACTCTTTTATATGTTTGAGTCCAGTGGGTCAGTCCATCTTGTAGAGGGCTTTCTCTCTTTCGCTGCCCCTCTCCTTTACCAAGCACGATCTCCTTCTCCAGGGGCTGCCCTCTACTGACAGCATGTCTGAGCTACGTGAGGTGAAGTCTCACTATCCTTGGCTCTTAGGAACGTTCTGGTCATACTTCTTCCAAGCAGATTTGTTTCTTCTTTTGACAGTCCAAGGTACTTTCAACCTTCTTCAACAGCACCAAAATTCAACGTCATCGATTCTTCTTCCGTTTTCCTTGTTCAACTTTCCCATGTGCTTGAAGCTATTGAAAATACCAGGGCTCGGATCAGGCACACCTTAGTCCTCAAAATAACTTCCCTGTTTTGAACACTCCTAAGAGGTCTTGTGCAGCAGATTTACCCAATGCAGTGCATCACTTGACTCTTGACTGCTGCTTCCATAAGCATTGAGTGTGGGTCCAAGCAAGACGAAGTTCTCGAGAGTGCCAGTCTTTTCTCCATTTATCTTGATGTTAGCTATTGGTTCAGGTGTGAGGACTTGGGTCTTAACATTGAGTTGAATCCATACCGAAGGTCGCAAGTCTGGATCTTCAACAGTAAGTGCTTCTTTGCGAGAGGGGTGTGAAGTGACCCGGTTTTGTAGCTCAGGAGATTGCAGCTTGGAAAACGAAATGCACTTCCTCTAGGTCTTATGGCTGGTGAGTGGAGGACTGGCTAGAGATGACCGCCGTGTCTGGGTATCTCAGACCTGCACACAGCTTCTCTCAGGCTGAGTCTACTCTTAATATGCAGGATTGATTGTAGCACTGTTTGTAATCACGTACATTGGCAGCACTCTGAATGTCCATCTCCAGCAAATTGACTCGACTGGGATATGGATTCTTAATGGTAAGCTATAGCTGTATTTTCTTTTCATCTATAAGGAGTAATAATTCCAGTGCCCAGTGCTGTTCCCCAATAATAGCAAAGTAAGACCAGCACTGTAGTGGGTTTGCTGTGTCTGAAGACACGCTCGTGCATGTGCATTGACGACGAACTCACACCAGTCAGACAAAGGAGATGACGTTCTAGGAAAGGAGACAAGGGTGGCTTGGGACAGGGATGGGAGGGGGATGCTTCAGGACATACACATTTTTGTAGCTTTTGAGTCTTGTAGCAACTGCTTCAAATAAATATGTAAATGTTGCTGCCTCCTTCCTTCCAACTTGTACTACCTGTGGTGGCTTCACTGAGCTCCAGCTTCTTCATCTATGGAATTGGAATGCTAGATGCCCAGTGAGGCGCTGGGACATGGCAACTGATTATATAACAGCAATCAACCTCATGTGGGACCAGCGGTGGCCTGCATTCTTCCTCACGGGGGAGTCCCTGAGGGGGGTGGCTCTTTGTTCTGCTCCTGGACTCAGATTTCCTGTGAGTGTAGATGTTAGAGGCCTGCACTCAGGAGCCCCCTGCCCAAGTTGAATCCTGGCTCTGCCAGTACAGCTGTGTGACCAGGGGAGCCGTTCGATGTCTCTGTGTGGCAGTCTCGTTTGTGATATGACTCCGAGTCTTGCCTGCCTGACATGGCCGATGTGTCGCTAGATGAGTTTGTAGGCACTCCCTAGGGTGAGTGCTCAGTAGGACTCACCTGTGGAGAGCTGTGCCAGTTGCAGGCTGGCTCCTACCTAGTCTCCTTGGGTGTTTTCCTGTCCTGGCCCCAGCCCCAGCCCGAACCCCAGCCCCAGGCCCAGCTTGTTCTCCAGCTCAGACTTCATCTTGGGTGTGTCCTTGGTGCTCGGGGAATCAGGGAGCTAGGGCGCCAGTTCTTTGAGCTTGGATTTTGTGGCAAGAAGAGGCACCTCACACTGCAGATGTGGCTGGTCAGCCAAGTCTCCCACCTCTGTGTCATGGAGTCCTGGGAACTCAGTAGTGTCGTCAGACTGGTCCTCGGAACAGCTACCTGCCAGCCCTCAGGCCTGACCTCCCAGCGCCTTCCTAGAGTAAAACGCCATGTAAGAAAGGGTATTATCAGGACCCATGTTATTTTAATCAATGCCCCGTGCTGAACGCAACACGTTTCCTTCCCAGCCTCTGGCGAGGCGGGCCTCATGACTGAGCCACAGTAGTGAGTGCTCTTATTAATAACACACATTGTCTCATTATGGCATTAGCTTAAATTGAAGTAATAAATACTTTTTTTCCAGATGAAATGAGTAAGTCAGCTTAATTGCTAGGAAACCTACCAAGAAGTTCGACAATAACTTTACCCGGACTAGTGTTTGGGTTTTGCTCGTCTGTCTAATTACAAAGCAACTATACTTCAGAGTGCATTAATTGTAGTGCTCCCCGGAAGATTAAAGTTCATTAACTCTAAAGTTTGCTCACCCCTCCGTCAGATTCCCAAGGGTGTCAGGATGTGAGGAGATGCCTTCCCCCATGTGAATAAAGGCCAGAGAACCATGGTGGAAGCTCCCACCCACGGCCCATTATGCAGCTGTTCCTGCAGGGGTGGAGGGTCCGGCAGTGGGTCAGGAAGCAGAATTCTTCCTGCTGCATTTCCTCTTCCCACCACATGTTGCAGTGACCCCTCAGAAAACAAGTGCACATCTCCTCCTGCTAGAACTGTTCACCTAGGTCACCCTGACACTGGCATACAAAAGACAGCTGGGACGAAGTCTTGCCGTTACATGAGCTATTCCTGAAAGGGCACTGAAGAGACATGGCCGCACACTCCGGGGAGGATCATGGGTCTAAGGGGGATCCCTTCTCCTTTTACAATGCAAGTTGCCATTGAGCAGACGTGTAACTCTTGGCCACCCAATGTTTGTCAGTGTGAAGCTCTTTCCCACAGGGTTTGCGATGGCCGATAGCTGAGAAGTGGACTCTTCTAAAGTGCCTCTGTGCAAGCTTTCAGCCTACTGGTCAGCAGTTGAGCATGTAAATCCTTTGTGACACCAATAACTCCCCCATCCAAGCCACCCAACCACCGCTGCCATTGAATCAATTCTGACTCGCAGAATGCTGTAGGACTGAGTAGAACAGCCACATGGGGTTTCCAAACTGTAGGTCTTTATGGAAGCCCCGTGCCTTATCTTTTCCTACAGAGATGTGAGTGGGTTCAAAGGCCAACCTTTTGGTGAACAGCTCAATTCTTGTTTTTTTCCTTCCCTCCACTTTAAAAAAAATCATTATATTGGGGGCTCTTACAGCTCTTACCATAATCCATCCATTGTGTTAAGCACATTTGTACATATGTTGCTATCATCATTTTCAAAACATTGTCTTTTCTTCAACCTGGTGCTCCGAGATGTAAATGCAACATGCCAGCATGAAGCAGGGAACCAGTACAGAGATCTGAGGGACTGGCCCTAATCCCAACTATGTGAACAGTTGCCCCCTCCCTACAGAAGAATTCAGTTCAGAGGACAGTGCTGAAGCGCCAGCTCAGGGAGAGAGCATGTCTGATCAGAGTACACAAGAGCAAATGAAGGGGGAGGAAGAGAGAGTGGAGCACTTGCTGGCCCACCAAGTCTTCAGGATGATATCCCTGCACAATGCAGCCTATGCACAGAGAAGACCATATGGCCAGCCTATCTAAGAGGCAAGACATTCCTCGTTGACCCATAACCCTATGGGGGACAACAATGGAGACACAGTGCAGGAATTGCACCAGGTCTGACCCCGCCACACCAAGGCAGACCACTAAGAGCTTGCAATAGAATCACAAGGAAAGCAGAGGAAGCGAGTCTGGAGGGAATACCGAAAGTAGATTTTGGAGTCTACTCCATCAGACTCTACAGGAAAACACTCCTAAAGGTCAACAAACCTTGAATTGTTTGAAGGCTTTTTTTGGTCATTGGTTTTTTGTCTTGTTTTCTATTGCTCTGTTTTTTTTGTGTGTGTACATATTATTATCTCTGCAGGTCTATCTAGATAAGATAGGCAGGATAAACAATCTGGATGAGTAAACAATGGGACTATTAGTTCTGCAGGGGACATGGGAGAGGGAGAAGTGGTGGGGGAAGGAAGTGGGTGTTAAACACAGGGACAAGAGAATAACAAGTGATTCAAAATGGATGGCGAGGAGAATGTAGGAGGCCTGGTAGGGCTTGATCAAGGGCAATGTAACTGAGAGGAATTACTGAAACCCAAATAAAAGTTGAGCATGATAGTGGGACAAGAGGAAAGAAAAAGGAAATAGAGGAAAGAACTAGGACACAAAGGACATTTATAGAGATCTAAATGCAGGTATGCACATATGGAAATATATTTATATATGATGAAGGGGAAATATATCTATGTGCATATATTTCTAGGTTTAGTATTAAGGTAGCGGATGGGCATTGGACTTCTGCTCAAGTACTTCCTCAATGCAAGAACACTTGTTCTATTAACCTGGCATTCCATGATGCTCACCTTTCTGACATGGTCACTGAAGAAAAAGCGGGTGAAGAAAGGTGATGGTGCCTGGCTATCAAAAGATATAGCACCTGGGGTCTTAAAGACTTGGTGATAAACAAGCGGCCATCTAGTTGAGAAACAACAAACTCCCTATGGAAGAAGCACACCAGCCTATGTGATCACTAGGTGTTGAAGGGATCAGGTATCAAGTATCAAAGAAAAAAAAATCATATCATTGTGAATAAGGGGGAGTGTGGAGTGGGAACCCAAAGTCCATCTGTAGGCAACTGGACATCCCCTTACAGAAGGATCATGAGAAAGAGATGAGCCAGTCAGGGTAGAGTGCAGCAATGATGAAACATACAACTTTCCTCTAATACTTTAATGCTCCCCTCAACCACACACTATCATGATCCCAATTCCACCTTACAAATCTGGCTAGACTAGAGGATGTCCACAGGAAACACAGGAAATCCAGGACAGGTGATCCCTTCAGGACCAGTGGAGGGAAGGTGGGGTAGAGAGGGAAAACTGATTACTAGATTACTAGAATCTACATATCACCCGCTCCCTGGAGGGTGACAGCAGAAAAGTGGGTGAAGGGAGACGATGGACAGTGCAAGGCATACTAATAAATTATCAAGGGTTCATGAGGGAGAGGGGCGGGGAGGGAGGGGGAAAATGAGGAGTTGATACCAAGGGCTCAAGTAGAAAGCAAATGTTTTGAGAATGATGATGGCAACACATGTACAAATGTGCTTGCTATAATGGATGTATATATGGATTGTGCTAATAAAATGATTAAAACAAAACAAAACAACCAAAAAAACCTCAAACATTGTCTTTCTACTTGAGCCCTTGGTATCAACTCATCCCCCCTCCCTCCCTCATGAACCCTTGATAGTTTATAAATTATTGTTTTTTTCACGTCTTACACCAACCACTGCCTTTTTAAAAAGTGTCTTACTTGCACTTTATCCGCATATCATATAATTCAGTAGTGTGATCTTATCAAAAATGGCAGCTCACTTCTTTACCCATTGAGCCCTGAGGGCCTCTCCTCCCCTTTCTAGGAGAATTGAAGATTAGAGCCCGCTCCTGGTCCCAGCTCAACATTCAATTACATTTTGTCGAGGTAAGAATTTCTCACATTGAGCACTGTCAGGAAAGTGCTTTTGCTTTTTTAAAGGTAATTCACCCAGGTAAATTTCCCAGGTGCTGTGGAGTGACGTCATCTCACAACACCCCCATGTATGGCAGAATATGAGTGGGTGCCATGAGGTTTTCCACGGCTGATTTTTCAGAAGCAGATCACCACATTGTTGGTTCTCAAGGTGCTTTTGAGTGGACTTGAACCTCCAACCTGTGAATTAGCAACCAAATGTTTTACCCACTTGCATGCATCAGGAATGCCAAAGTTTATTTTGCTTCCCACTGCATTGAGCCTACGCTGACTGATGGTGACCCCTTGGGTTTCAGAGACCGTGAATCTTGATGGGAGTAGGAAGCCCGGTCTTTTTCTTGCAGAGCTGCTGGTGGTTTCCAACAGCCAGTCAGAGCTCAATGCATAACCGCTCTACCACCAGGGTTCGTAGAATCAAAGTCATTCACTAGAAGGGAACCGTTTGCTCAGTTTTTAACAAAAGCATTCACTGGTATAATCACCACCCCAATCAAGATACTGGAGACTGTCATGTATAGAGATGTCTTTAATTTATAAGAGAGAAGCTCATAGGACATTGGCCCTGGCCCCAGTCATGATGGCACTGATCAGTTAGCCCAAGTGCTGAGATGGGAAATGTGTCCCTGAAGTGGAAGAGGGACACTGTAGCCATCTCTCTACTCCTCTGAGTCCTTAGTGAGCCTAAGTGGCAGTGCAGCTGGTAGGATGAGAGAGACAGGTTAAGGAAGAGTGGATGGAGACTGGTACCTGGATGGAAGTCATCTCTCGACAGAATGAGTACCCTGACCATTTAGCTTGCTGGTCTGAGATGGCATCTCTCCTCTTGCTCTCCCAGCATTCCCTAAGCAGGTGGGGATGGGTGGTTAGGAGTCCTTGCACGCTTGCTCACCAGTGTACCAAAGGAGTCTGGCTTACTGATTTGTGATGTGGGGTGCATCACATCTTTGTAATTCCGGTCAGAGCTAGCATCTGTAAGTACTCGGTGTGTGGTCAACCTTGAGAGGCTTCTATGTGAAAAGGGTTTCTTCCCCTCTTTAAAAAGGGCACCATTGTCTGTTCAATGGCCCTAACAAAGCTGTCTAGAGGCCATGAGTGGAGTTCTTCTTGCTTTCTGATCATCACGGACTTGTTTGGGGGGAGATCATGTACTCAGACACCATCTCCCTGACAGCTTTAGGGGCATCCTTCCCCAGGACAGTCATTGAGTTCCACCCAGAGGTGCTTTCCCATGAACCACAAGTTCAAGCCTAAATAGCCACAGTGACATCCAGAGCCGTGGGAGTCACAGCTACTGATCAGCCAATGGCCCTCCAAAGCTGCCCACTCACCTCCTCCCACCCGTATTCCCACCCTGCAGCTCCTTGCTTTTCTTTTAATATGTCTGTACAGTCCAGGACACTGTCCAGGCAGTCTTTCTCCAGTTACCTTCATGACTGCTTCCTCACCCCGTTCTGTGTCTTCACTATATCTGCCCAGAGGGTTACCCACTCATTCAGTGCAGAGTCTTGTTCCATGTGGCAGCCCTTTATCTCTTGCATGTTCTTTTTTTTTTTCACTGAATTTGTGATCACTGGCTTTTTTTCTCCAAATAGAAAGTCTGCCCCCTCCCACCTAGAATGTGTGTTTCATACAGGCAGGGATTTTATGTCTTATTGAATGATGCTGTCTCCAGAGGCCTTAGGACAATGCCTAGAACCTAGTAGGTGCTCAATAGATGGGCTCAAAAAGTATTCAATGAATGGATGAGTTGAAATTTTGGAGCTTTGTATGAAATCCATGTATTCTTCCAGGAATCATTGTTTTTTAAAATTTATGTTTCAAACAACAATATATGCTTAGTGTTGATACCAAGAAGCGCTCTGGTGGCAAAATGTGTTGGTCTGTGAACTACAAAGTCCACAGTTCAAAATCACCAGCTGCTCCATGGGGGGAAGATGAAGCTTTCTGCTCCCATAAACAAGTACAGCTTATGAGGGTGAATTCAGGTCTATCACTGATGAGTCATGGGTCAGAATGGGCAACCCTTTGTTTTATGGTGCACACGACCGTCAGGGGTGGGACCTGTCTCAACCAGAGCTAGCAACCAAACAGTCACTTCACCTTCCCTTGATGGCCCTGGCAGCAGGGATAAGGTCATGTAGACCCACAAGTGTGGGTCAGCTTGAGACTATGGCCACTTTTCACGGGGGGAGCATCCTATCTTCTCTCTCGGCCTCCTTCATTCATGCCATCATGGGAGTATGATGAGAAGAAGGGTCTGGGCGAGCCTGGCCAGACTCTCTTCTCATTTTGGCTTCATTGCTTTGGGTTGCCTTGTCTGCCTGTTTGCTTATTTGTTTGCTTAGTTCCTGCATAACCAGAAAATATTTGCGGAGGCTTGTAATGGTGCTTATGGAGACAATGAGCTTATGAAAGTGGTTCTTGTAGGAGGTCAACCAAAAACTGAAATTGGTGTGTTGGCTCTGAGGGTGACAAGAATGGCTTTGACCGCACACCCCCACCCCCCCGCCCCACCTTTCTAGGCAGCTACATTGAAAAGGAGGCATGGACAGTTTCAGAGTTCCTATAATCCCAGAAAGGGGCTCCTGTATCCCCAGAAATGAGATTCAGAGTCCCTGTGACCCCAGAAAGGAGGCAGAAATTAAGCTCTTCGGAGGACCCAGGCTTTCTCCGGCACTGGTGTCCTCCAGAAGGACTCGGCACAGGGAAGGCTGGGGCACAGAAAGGTCGTAGCTTGGACCCAGCTTTTGAGCATGTGTAGGATGCCCTTTGTTGGCTTGTGTCTCAGACGCAGTCAGCTTACAGCTGTGGACTGTGGTCCTCTCCTGGTTTAACCTGTCCTAGACCAGAGCTCCCAGGCCTACCCTTGGGCTGGCTGAGATCAAGGCCGGGGGAGGATTGGCTCTGGCAAGAATCACACATGCTGGCACTCCGCTGTGCTCCAGTGATGCGCTCCAGTTCATCCTCTAGGGCTGTGTGAGGCTCGGGGTCATTGAGGTGAGCATGACAGGCCTGGTCTTTGCCTCAGTAGCCCTGAAAGGACAGCGAGCAGACCTGTCACCACCATCAGGTGGACTGAGGGTCATCCTGGGGGTGGTCCAATGCGGGCCAGCAGGGCCTCCGCAGTGCACCTCGATCTGGCCTTTCTCAGTGTTGGTGGCCAAGTCTTGACCCGATAGAGTAAGGAGGACACTGGGGGAAGGCTGGAAGCATGCAGGGGTGGGTGCTCAGAGGTAAGAGATTGCAGAGGTGTTTCAAAAAGCCACACCCAGCGGCGGTTTGGGTTCTGGGGAGCCCCTCACCTGGTAACAGAGCCCTGACCTAGAAGGAGGAGGGCGGCATAGTTTTCCAAGGGTTGGGAGCCAGGCAAAGGAAGGATCACTCTATTTGCCTTGTGATTTTTGCCTTGAAAACATGTTATTTATATAAGACAGGAGTTGAATATGCTTTTGGTCACAAACAACACACAGCAATAGCAACATTGTAGGCATTTAAGGTGGAACGTGTAAGCCCCCCACGGTTCCCGCCCCACCCCTCCCCAACTCTTCACACACAGGGCATGAGCACCCCTTGGCCTCCTCTTGGATGTGCCATTTGCTGCGTAGATTTTGGGGGTTCATTTCAGGTCAACCCTCTAGTTCTGCCTCCCCTCTCACCACTACCTGGATTTCATAGTGTGACAGCTCAAGGGCTTTATCCCTTCACTGTCTGGTGTTGGTCATTGTTGGCGGTGTGTGAGGAGTTCCTCAGTGGTTCGAATAGTTAAGCCCTCAGCATTGAACCAAAAGGCTGGAGGTGTTCATCCACCAAGTGATGCCACGGTGGGCAGTGGCTGCTAATCCCTTTCCTCACAATCAGCTGCTGAGAACCCTCTAGTGCACGTCCCATTCTGACACACGCCAGGTCCTCTTACTGCTTAGATTCCCCAAACCAAACTCACTGCCGCAAAGTTGAATCCACCATGATTCATAGCGACCCCTCAAGACAACGTAGAACAGGCCTCTTAGGGCTGTCAGTCTTCAGGGGAGTAGAAAGCCTTACCTTTCTCCTGAGGAGTTACTGGTGGTTTCAAATTGACAACCTTGTGCTCAACCTATAACCCACTACACCCACCAAAACTTCCGATGTTACTGCCTGTATCAGGCTAGGCGGACTAGAGAAGCAAAGCTTTACCTCAGCTTTGTCCAACTCAAGTCCATACGTCCAATTCTAGTCCCTAAGTCCCTCTTCAGACTCACACAGCCACATGCAATGATGCCAAATACCAGAAGATCACAGGCTGGTGGTTACAAAGTCCAGTGGATCCAGTGATGATGGAAGCATCACAGGGCTGGCGCAGGCTCTTGGCATGAAGGTGAAGACAGAGAGAGAGGGAAGTTCCCAGACCTCCTTATGATGAGGTCATGCCCGTGAAGATGCACAATCAGGCTACAACCCGATTGACAGACTAGTCTTCACCCCTACCCTTCAAGTTGACACGAAATTAGGCAATGACCACACTGCTAGTAGTGTGCTATTGCAAATGGGGCTACAAGGCACACACTTGGATTCACCTCTGCGTGTGCACATGTATTTCTGCAAGGTGGATTGCTTGAGCTTCAACTGAATAGACACTCAGACTGACACACGCAGCTAGGTGCTGGGGCACTGTGGTGAAGGGCCCCGTTAGAGAGATGGGGCTACCAGGAAGCCAGAAAGGTGACGGTGAGGGGCTGAAATAGGGCCAATGGGAGGAGTGTTTTGAAGGAGAACAGATCAGGTCCTTGTGCGTCTGTGTGCTTTTTTCTCAGTGACTTGGAGGAAGACGGGCTTGTGTGGATCGAGTTGTGGAGGTGCTGAGGGGAGGTGTGGTTGAACAGAGAGCAGCAGGACACACATTGGAAGCACCAGAGGCAAGGTGTCCAGGAGCCTCCCAGGCCAGCAGAAGGAAGGACATGAGGAAGAACTTGGAAGTGGAGTCAGTAAGTGAGGGTGGACGGTGGAAGAGAGAGTGGGACAGGACATGCTCTGGTGCTGGGGCCTCTCTGATACAGTGTGGCGGGGGTCCTGGCTAGCTGAAGTGAGCTCAGAGACCAGGAGCTGGAGGCCTTAGGAGGGGAAGCGGATCGACCTGTGGTTGGGAATGCTGCTTTCCTGTGGGTTAATGTGGACTTGGAGGGTCCTGCCTGCACTGTGGTTTCAGGACCACGATTTAGAATGAGGGGACTGTGTACCGGAGAATCAGGGACAATTCACAATTCAAGTAAACTGCCCAACTGTCAGGGCTGATTTGAGCTGGAAGGGCCGTTTCTACCCCCTGCCCCCAGATGTGTTAATAGGATAGACCCTGACATTAAGCCTCCTCCAACATCTTGGGTAGCTAGTCAATGTGAGTTAAAGGTCTTCCCTGAAGACCTTGCTGACCCCTGGGCTTGGAAATGCCCTGAGGGCCATCGGCTGGACATCATGTACAGATCCTCAACAGAAACGTTTGCCTCCAGGAAGAGCATCCGAGGCTTGTGCTGTGCCACTGTGCAGGGCCTGTCCTCCATCACCCACCTTGCTGCCTTCACAGCAGCTCAGCCAGAGAGAGGGCAGCATGGCTTCCTGACCTGGAAAACAGGGTCAGAGGCATTCCCTGTGCAAGGGCCAGTTTCCGTTTCAAACCCTCCTTGATCTGATTGCTGAGTTGCGGGGCACGGAGTCCCGGGTGTGAGGAGGGTGATGAGGGTTGGCCAGGAGTCACTCTGAAGGCCTTTGGCATGTGAAGAGGCCATTAAGGACCAGGGAACTTTCTGCCCACTCTGCACCTGCCGTTCACCCTCTCTGCCTCTTTGGATGGACCCCTGCATCCATAGAAGGCTGCCCACCCAGCTGTTCCTTGGGGCTAGGACGCAGACCTGCCTGCTGGACCCTCCTGCAGCCTCGTCCTGCTGTGGCAAATGTAGAGATGTCCCCGTTGCTACTTGTCCGTGTACCTGCCTCTTGCCTGGGAACTTCCCTCTATGCTTTGGCGGAGGAGAGGTGTCTCCAGACCTCTCTCTCTCTGTGTGTGTGGGGTGCTGTAGGTTTGTGTCTGCTCCCGTGTGCTCACTGGCACAGGGAGCCTTTGGAAGGCACCCATTCTTAAAGCCTTTTCCAGCTGGCATGCACCTTCTGTAAACTCACCTGTCTCCTCACAGCCCTCTTACCGTGCTCTTGCCTTAGGGGTGGATACGTGTGAATTCCTTCTTGTAGCCTGTGACCCTGTGAGGCTCTGTGACCTTGTCTCTCGCTCAGGACACCCCATGTCCCAGATGCAGAGGTGGCACCAGCTGAGATTGTCAGAAAGCAATCCATTCTGGGGCTCCGTGGAGGGACCGTGGGCAGGGAGCTAGGGCAGGCAAAGGTGACCACTGGTGGAATGGAGCACCTCAGACTGACACTTGTAGGCAGGTGCTGGCCCTAAAGGGCCCAGTTAGAGAGATGGGGCTACCAGGGCCCATGTGCGGATGTGCCGGGGCTTCTCAACTCCACTTTTAGTGACGGGGTTGGGTGCTTCAAATGAGCTCCAGTGGGTTCATTTATACCACAAGAGTTGGTGATGATGCCTTCCAGGCTTTTGTCTGAGCTCAGCGGCAGCCAGCTGCCTCACTGGTAGGGTGCAAGGCTGGTGGGAGGCTGACTGGAGGGACCCACTCTGGACCTAGAAGGGAGAAGGGAGGTGGAGAGATGGTGACAAGGATTTCCACGGTGCCAATAGCCTGAGCAGAGGCAAGTGGCTTGCTAGCCTCAGACCTGTGCAAATGCTGTGTTCGTTTCTGATTTCACACATGGACAAGGAACAACAGGGGACATCTCTATATTTGCAATATCATGACAAGGCCGTGGAGGCTCCAGCAGGAAGATCTGCATCCTATCCTGGAGGAACAGCTAGGTGGGGAAGAGTGAAGGGTCCCAGTGTTAGGCCAGGCTGACTAGAGAAATCAATCCAAAGATATTCCTATATGTCTCAAGAGAGTTTTACGCCAAGAAATAATTATATATTAAGTAACTATCCCAGCTCAGTCTAGATTAAGCCCGTACATCTGATACTAGTCCATAAATCCCTCTTCAGAATCCCGCAGCCCCATGCAATGATGCAGAATGCAGGAAGATCACAGGCTGGTGGGTGCAGAGTCTTATGGATCCAATGGCAATGGAAACGTCACAAGGCTCTGGCCTGGTTTCAGCTGTGTGTGTTCCTTACCAAGAGAGGGAAAAGCAGACAGGGAGAGAGAGGAAATTCCCAGGACGCTCTTTATGAAAAGGCCACAAGGAAGAACCATCAGGCTGTGGCTTTATTGACAGACTAAGACTCCACCCACATCTGCTTGCAGGTGTGATACCTAACTATCACAGTCCTCTAAACCAGATTAGGAGTTCAGCCTTGAACCTCTAGGGCAGTGTTTTTTTTTTTTTTAATAAGCTAATCCTTTTTATTGGGGTCTCTTACAGCTTTTACAGTAATCTATACATCAAATGTATCAAGCACATTTGTACATATGTTGCCATCATCATTTTCAAGACATTTTCTTTCTACTTGAACCCTTGGTATAAGATCCTCTTTTCCTCCCCCCTCCCCTCCCACCCTCATGAACCCTTGATAATGACAGACTATTTTTTTCATATCTTAAACTGTCCACTATCTCCCTTCACCCACATATCTACTGTCCCTCATGGGGAAGGGGGGCTGTTATATGTCCATCATTGCGATCACTTTCCCCTTTCTCCTCCTTCTCCCCCCTACCCTCATGGGGGTTTCACTACTCCCATTACTGCTCCTGAGGAGTTTGTCTATCCTGGATTCTGTGTGTCCAGAGCGCTTATCTGTACCAGTGTACATGCTCCAGTCTAGTGAGATTTATAAGGTATAACTGGCCTCTTGATAGTGGGGGAGGGGAGGACTCAAGAAAGAACTAGAGGAATATTGTGTATTTCATCAGTGCTATATTGCACCCTGGTTGACTCATCCCTTTCTGTGAGGTGATGTCCAATTGTCCAATTGTCTATGGATGGGTTTTGAGCTTCCACTCTGACCCCCCTCTTTCACATCAATATGATTGTTCATTTTGGGTCTTCTGATTCCTGCTATCCAATCCTGTCGACACCCCATGATCCCACAGGTTGGGCACCATCAACTTTCTTCATCACATTTGATTATGTACCCATTTTGGTCTGCAGTGATCGTGTTGGAAAGGTGAGCATCACAGAATGCCAGGTTATTAGAATAAAGTGTTCTTTTGTTGAGGGAGGACTTGAATGGAGACCCATGGCCAGCCCGGGCAGTGACTCTAATGGGAGTGATGTCCATCCGCCCACCCTACGGGTGTTTGGGTAAGCTCATGGAGACATTTTTGTTGTTGCCACTGGGTGGAAGGAGTGCTGGTGGCATCTCCAAAGTGAGGTCATCAAGCTGCATCTGATTGACAGGATAAACTCCACCCTTTTCTTACAGGTGTCATGTTGCCACAAAACACCTAACTCTCCTACAGGGGGTCTCCTGAGATTGGGAATAGCTGTTTTGGAACAAAGTGTTCAGACAGTTTCTGGAGAGAATTAGGTCTGGATAACTATATCTTTGCCCATGACCTCCTTGCGCCAGGTGCTAGTTCCTCCTGTAGTAACCTCAAGTTTTCCAGTCCTGGCTCTGAGAAGAACTTCTGTCTCTGCCGTGTCCTGAGCTGGGCTGTTCTCACCTCAGTTTCCCCATATGTAAAATGGAGATGACACAAGGACCTACCCTATTGCATTACCTGTGAATCAGGTGTGACCACTGAAGTACCAGTTCAGGGCTTGGCAGATGGGGGTGCTTACAAGAAGTGGGTGGTGGTGGTATTTCTTTCTCAGCAAAGGGGGTTAGTCATGGTGAGTGTGGGGTGAGGCTGTGTAGATACATGTCTCATAAACACAGGGTGGCTCTCTGCTAGCCTGCTGGTGCTTGGATGGGGAGGGGCATTTTAAGCATGACCCATACCCTTACTAGTCCTGATTTCTGTCTCAAGCACTGAGACCCTGTCTCTGGGAGAAAAATGTGGGTCTCAGAAGTGAACCTAGGGACATCTAGTGGCTGCATGTTTGCAGGAGACCTGTCACTCTGGCTATAGTTTTGGGCGCTGGTTCCCCCTGACAGGAGTGGGCCACGAGTCTTTACCTAGCCTGGGGATGGTGAGCAGCTGTTCTGGTCATGGGGTCCCACATGGACCCGCATCAGCTAGAGAGGAGAGGGTGTGGGTTCAAGGCGAAGCAGCTCCTGAGCTCACTCTAAGTTCATTTGCTTTAACCGTACCTCTTCCCTGGGCAACAGAGCGTCACTGTCCCCTCCCTGGCTGCCTTGTGTGGGATGCTCAGTCCCTGTACATTCCCTGATCCCACCTGTCCCCAGCTGTGGCCAGCGACTTCATTCAGGTAGAGAATTCCAACCCTGGCAGCAGCAGCTTCCTCTTTCCCTAGAGTGCCAGAGGAATGGCTCTCTCAGGATCCCAGACAGAACTGAAAAGTGCCTGAGGTCTTGAGAACGCAAATGCTCTCCTCCCACAGTTATAACTCCACTTAGGTGTGCAGAGTAAAACGTTCTCTGGACACCGTTCTCCTCTCTGCGCCCAGGGCACGGTGAGTTTGCTCACTCCACCAATCACTTGGTCATGGGGGCTGCTTTGAGCATGCATGTAGTCAGGCATGCATTTCCATGCCCGCACCTGAGAATCAATTCTGCTAGAAGCCTGCAGAGTGTAGGAAGGATAGGGCAGGGTTGAATCGAGAGTGCACAGTCTCTACGCAGTCTCTGTCACCAACCAGTAGACACCAACCAGAGAATATCTACAGAAGATTATACCTATGACAATTAGTTTTTAATTGCTCATAGCTGCTGGTGGAAATTGGTTTCCAGGGGTGCTCAGGGGTGTCCCCTTTTAAGTGGCACATGCTGTCCGTACCTGCCACCCCCAGGTGCATCTCTGGGCAAGTCCCAGTTTCCTTTAACCTCTCAGGGCTGGGGAATGTTTTCTGACTCGGAAGTGTCTACATGTGCACCTCATTTTGTAGCTGCGAAGTCTGCGTAGGAAATAGGTGTTGGGAACTTCTCCTTGAATTATTCTCCATGTTGCTGCAGAATGGAAATGAGATGATAATGGCCAATTCCATGTGCAAATCACTTCAGGCTCAGCTCAGCCTGAGCAAGCGTGGTTCCTACTGCACTATAAATACCTCCCCTGCACCGAGGACAGCCCCAGGGCCTCCCCTCACCTGTACGGCTTCTGGGGATGTTGCCTGTTATGCTTGGGGCTGCCTCAGTGAGGTTAAGTAACTTGTCTGAGGTCAAAGAGTCAGTCACATGCCTTTGCCTATTCAATAAAACACAGGGCAACCTACCTTTCAGATATTTTCTGCTTTCAGCTAAGGTTCATCTGATGCCAGCATTGATATCCTTTGTTCAACTTTTGAATCTGCCTCAAATTTCTCTCAGCTCAAATTTTTCTTGATGTACTGCTGCAACAGTCTTTGAATGATCTTCAACGCTATTTTACTTGCCAGTGAGATTAATGATATTGTTTGACCACTGCTGCATTCTCCTTGGCTGCCTTTCTTTGGAATGGGCACAAATATGACCGATTCTGTGAGGTTGCCAGGTGGCTGCTTTCTAAAGTTCTCTTTAGAGTCAAGTCGAGAGTGCTTCCAGTGCCGGATATGTTTGAGCATTTCTTCTTCATAGTGGTCAGCATTTACTCGTAGATTCCACAAGTAGGTATGGAAATCCTAACGGTCTCAGGCAGCTCGAGCCGATTCTGATCCACAGAAACCCTCTAACAGATGCCTGAGAGGATAGCCTTATCTTTCTCCCAAAGAGCAGATGATGGGTTTCAATCCACGCTCTAAAGCTCACGCACTAGCACCACCAACTGCTGAGGGAGTCCACTGTTGAAACATTGCCGTCGGTAGTCCTGCTGTCTGTGTTTCTTTCTTCCATCTCAATAGTTCTTGATCATATGCTACCTCTTGAAATTGGTGACACATCACCCAATTCTTTTGAGTGCAGCCACACTCTGGAATCCGTCCATCTTCTTTTGGTGCTTCTCATGCCATTTAATATCTTGCCCATTGCAATCTTCAATATTTCAACCCAAGACTTGAGTTCTTTCTTCTGTTTTCTAAGCTTCAGCTATACTCAGCATGTTCCAGATGATCTAACTCTAGATTGTCGTACGTTGCGTTTTAATGCTTTACTTTGTCATCTTGAACTGACCTTTGATGTTTTCTGTTTTTCTCTTTTACTTGTTTTTTTCTTCTATCTGCTAATTCTTCCTCTTTGTTTCCAACTTTTTGTATTCTAATCACCATAAATCACCAATGCATCTTGATAGCATGCTTGATCAATTTTAGACTGAAGAGCTTGGTAAACTTCTTCAATGTCTTCATTGGCTTTAGTGGTTGGTACATACATTGGAGTAATAGTTGTATTAACTGGTCTTCCTTGCAGGCATATACCTAGTATCCTATTACAGACAGCATTGTACTGCAAGGTAGATCTTAAAAGATCCTCATTGATGAGGAATGTGACCCCATTCCACTTGATTTTGCCCTTTCTGACATTGCAAGCCATATGATTGCCTGATGCAGAATGGCCAAATCCCTCCATTTTGGCTCAGTAATGCCTAGGCTATCAAGCTGATGCATTCTGTGTCATTTTTAAAGGCTCACAATTTTCCTAGACTCACTTGTACATTACATTAAAAATTTCTCTTCACTTTTTGATTATTAATGGATGCTTGTCTTTGCAGTTTCTTCTCATCTTGATGTGTGTTCCACCAGCAAAGGAAAGCCTCCAAAGCTTTTCTCCATCCACATAATTAAGGTCAAATCGAAGGAGGCGGCTCTTCCACACTTGTGCTTTGAGAGCATTCCAACCTGAATGGATCATTGTTGCACACTCTGTGTGACAGTGTTCTTCTGCTGTTCAAAAGGTTTCCAGCAACTAACTCCTCAGAAGGAAACCACTGAGGCTTTTCCTCCTAGTTTGCTTTGATTTAGGAAGCTCCACCGAAGCCTGCTCCGTGCTCCCCCCCGCCCCGGTGTCCCCGCTGGCATTTGACGTGTCTGTGACATAGTTTCCAGCAACACAACAAGACACGAGCCACGCCACAACAGACTGACAGTTGAGTGGGGATGTAGGAAGCAGAAAACCCAATGAAGTCCAAAAGTAAGCAGATGAAAGGAAATCATAAAGATCAGAATGTACAAGGACACACTAGAAAACAGACATGGCAGAGGAAAATGAATGAAACCAGAAACGGGCTTTTGTGAAGATAAAATTGGTAAACCTCTGTCCAGACCGATGGGGAATGAGGATAGTGATATCACTTTATATTTTGTAGGTTAAAAATTATCATAAGATGGGATTCTTATGAAAAAAATTTTTTGCATCACCAAATTTTGCACGTGTGTGTATGTTAGCAAATTTGACATCAAAGCTGAAATGAAGTAATTCCTCAAAGACACAAACTACTCAAGTTCACAGAAGAAGAAAGAGGAAACATGAAGATCCCCATATACATACATACACACACACACACACATATATATATATATATATATATATATTTTTTTTTTTTTGGCATCACTGCCTTCTGGTGGGAGTAGGAGGCCTAGCCTTGCTCCTAGAGAGCTGCTGCTGGATTTGAACTGCCAGCCCAGTGAGCCGCAGTTCCACGCACAACTACTACGCCACCGGGGCTCTGCCCCCCATATACATATATTAAAGAAACTGAATTTTTAATTAAAAAACCTCTATACAATAAAGTTACAGGCTCAAATGAGTTCATTGCTAAATTCCAGCAAACACTTAAGAAATAAACATTATTGATTTTGCACATATCATTTTAGGAAATTGAGGAGGGAATACTTTCCAACGCCTTCTGTGAGGTCAGCATTATCTTGATACCCAAACAGGCAAAAACATTACAAGAAAACTATAGGCCAATATTCTTTTTTTTTTTTTTTGCTCTTTAAAAAAATAATTTTATTGGGGGCTCTTACAGCTGTTATAACATTCAATACATAATCTGTATCAAGCAAATTTGCATACATGTTGCCACATTCATTTCCAAACATTTTCCACTTGAGTCCATGGTATAAGTTCCCCTTTAAAAAAAATAAAAAAAGCTCCCCTTTCCCCTACCCCCCTTTTTAAATGAATCATTTTATTGGGTACTCATACACCTCCCCTCATGATCCATACATACACCAATTGTATGCAGGCCTCATTTGCACACTTGTTGCCATCATCACTCTCAAAGCATCCTTCCTCCACTTAGGCCCCCAGTTCTAGCTCCCCATATTTCCCTTCCTCCCTCCCCCCACCATGAACCTCAAATAATTTACAAATTGCTATTTCATTATCATACACTGTCCAATGTATCCCTTCACTCACTCATGGCCTGTTGGCCATGCCCCAGAGAGGAGATTATATGTAGATCCCTGAAATTGGTTCCCCCTTTCTACTCCACCATCCCTCCACCCTCCCAGTCTCACCACTCCCATCACTCGTCCTCAGGGAATATCTGTCCTAAATTTCCTATGTTTCTGACTCCAGTGTACATCCCGTGTTCTAGTTGGTCTTGTCTGGTAGAACCGGGAGCATGATAGTGGATGGGAGGAAGCATTTGAGAACTAGAGGAAAGATGCATATTTCATTTTTACTACACTGTACTTTAACTGGTTCATCTCCTCCCTGCAACCCCTCTGGAAGAGGATGTCGCTTCACCTATTGATGGGCTTTGGGTCAACAGTCTGTATTCCCCCCTATTTATAATCATTTAATTTTAGTTCTTTGATGCCTGACACCGGATCCCTTCAACACCTTGTGGTCACATAGGCTGGTGTGCTTCTTCCATGTGGGCTTTGTGGCTTCTGAGCTGGATGGCCGCTTATTTACTCATGCCTTTAAGACCCCAGACGCTATACCTTTTCATCAGCTTTCTTCACCACATTTTCTTATGTAGGCCAATATTCTTTATTAGCTGAGACACTACACAACTGTAACAGACTGTTAACTGTGATACGTAGCAGGGATCCTTCATGCAGACCAAATGAGTTTTAACTCGGTTATAATATTTGCCTGAACATTTGAAAAATCAATCAATATATTTTGCCATAATTAGAGACCAAACCAAACCAAACTCATTGATATTGAGTCAGACTCATAGGAACCTTCCATGCAGAGTGGAACTGCCAAGGGTTTCCCTACCTCGATTCTTTGAGCAGCAGCCTGCCACAAACAATGTTGATGGGAATACAGAACAAGGACTCAGATTACCCAGTGACCAAGGTGAGTGAAATGTCTTCTTCCTGATCTGTAGCAAACAAATTCGTGGCCTTCCCCCCACACCCCACCCCTGCCCACACCCATAGCCAAGATTTTGCTTCTAGGCATGGCTAGTACCTGTTTCTCTCCCGAGTTCTCGGTACCTTGCTGTGAAATCAAAGCCTCTTCTCAAATTTACAACCCCTGACAAGGATGCACTGGCTGTCCAGTACAGACGGTACACACATGGTTCTCATCACATCTGTGAAATTGTTCACTGTAGACTGGAAAGTAAACACAAGCAAACCCATGCTAACCTGGCTGGTTGGGCAATCCACAACCACATCAGAGAACAATTTGGTAGTTTCTTAAAAATGTGAAGCCTACACCTACCATGTGACTCAAGCATTCTACTGCTGAGGTGTTTACTCAAGCAAAATAAGAACACATGTCTATCAAGAGAGTTATGCATGAATATTCCTTGCATCTCAATCTGTAATAGCCCCCAATTGGGGGCGGGGTGGGGGCGTGAAATGCCCATCAACAGGCAAGTGGATAAACAAACTGTGGTCTAACCCTACAACAGAATGCTGCTCGGCGATACTCAGCCCCGCAGTGCCATCGGTTAGCAGTACAAACAGCAACATGGGTGAATCTCAGAATAATTATGCTGAGTGTGAGGAGACAGATGGAAGAGAATGCGTAGTGCAGACTGCTGACTTCATCTTCAGAAAACTCTTGGAAATGTCACCTGAACTACAGTGACAGAAGGCAGATCGGAGGCTAGGAGGAGGGGGAGTGGGGGTGGGGTGGGGGCCACAAGAAAGTGTGGGAATGACAGAAATCAGTGGGATAGGAGGGAAGTGTTTTGGGTGATGGGACTGTGGACATGATGTTTCATGGGTGCATCCCCATGGTTGGTCAAACTGTTTTAAATGTTATACTGCAATATGGACAGGTGCCTGTTATCAGCACCTTAATAGACTCATTAAATTCCTTTGTCGCTTCACAATCTCATTCTTCTTCTCATAGGGCCTCTTGGGACCCACCTCAAGGAAACGTTCATGTCCATTCAGACAACTGTATAGCCCTTAGGGCCCTGCTTCTCAACCTTCCTCATGCCTCGGCCCCTCAATACAGTCCCTTGTGGTGTGGTGACCCCCAGCCATAGAATTATTTTCATTGTTACTTCATAACTGTAATTTTGCTACTGTTATGAATCAGGTGACCCCTGTGAAAGGGCTGCTTGACCCCCAAAGGGGTCGTGACCCATAGGTTTAGAACTGCTATCTTAGGGTTTCCAGAGAGTTGTAAGCGTGGTCCTCCCATTGTGGGTCATCTACCACACAAGGGCATTTGCTGTGGCACGTCGGAGAGAGAGGGTGGGTCACCAGGAAGATCTTGTGTGGGGTGTGCAGGGCGCCATTTCAGCGAATAGTTCTTGAAATGCACTAGAAGGGAAGCTAAGTGAATTGTGACCCTGTAGAAACTGACATCCCCGGTTTTAATCACAATGTCAAAATTTTCTTTCTTTATCAACATCTTGCATTAGGGCTGATTAGGAAGTTTCTTGCTGCTTGGAAGCCATCGGGTGGGGGACAGATTAGCTTGTCGGTTCCGTAACAGTGGAGGGAAGATGCTGATCAGATGAACTCTGACAGCTCGGTAATTAGCATGCCTGAGACCAAGCTGCCATGCTGGGGCTGAGCTGGCCACTTGGTTCCTTTCCGCAAAGAAATTAATTAGTGACCATCAGTGGTAAACACTTAGGGGGGCCTGCTCCACACATTTGTTTTGGTGCCCACAACTCAGCTGCCCCCTTCCTTGGGCCAGCAGGGCGGTACGTAGGCTGGTTCGTGCTGGGAGAGCTGGCAGATCCTGGGAATTTCCTGCCCCTGCTGTCCCAGGTCCACTGAAATGGTTGTGTGATCACCAGCAGGGCCACTGACAGGGGGATCGATGTGGGGCTCCAGTTCTGATGGGGAGCATGGGAGCCTGCCCTCCTGCTTAGAGCGTGCATGGTGTGCTCGTCAGCAGAAGCAAGGTTGTGGCAGGTTTGTTGGACGTTTTACACAAGACGTGCAGCCTTAGTCTCATAGTTTGTGCCTTCTCCACGTTAGGCTCTTGCCTTGGGATTCAGGGAGAATGAGACAGCCAAAGTGCCTGTCTTCAAGAGACTTCTGCTTTCTATTAAAATAAAAAACCAACCCCCAAACTCACCATCGAGTCAACTCCAAAGGCAGCGAGTTTGGAAGTTTGTTTGTTTTTTTAATGGGAGGCAGAAACCTTCACTTTGCTTGAATCCTCAGTACCTCCACAGAGCCTGACAGGCAGCAGTCACAAACCACGGATGGAGGGCGTCACCCTTCAGTGCTCAGGAGTACAGCAGGAGGCGGAATGAATAAGAAAACAGGAACCAAACCAGGTGCAATAAATATGTACCACAAAATACACGTGTGAGGGTCTTTCCCTGGGTTCATGTACTTCATGGGCTCTGTGATATTTTACAGGGAGGTGTATTATGTGTGTAGGCATTTTTACACTCTTTATCACGTGAAACTCTTCAGTTTGGGTCCCTTGGACCAAGTCTTCAGGGGCAGGTTCATGGAGGATGAGTGAGCCCTCCCCTCCCCAGCCTTGTCACCTGGTTTTCTAAGGAGATGGCTGCAGCGGGAGTGGGTGTGGAAGAGTTCCCAATTCCCCTGTGGGCGTCTGGTGAGGGGTCCTCAGTAACATGCTCCTGGGATCATGGTATGGGGGAGCACCAAGGTTCTTTCTGGCCTCTCTCTAGGAAGTGTGATGGGACCAACTGAACTCCATCAGGCAGGGAATCCCAGAAGCCAATGTGCAGCAATCAGCACGGGGTCTATAACCTACTGATGCCTGACAAGGTCCCAGGGGCCTGTGGATCCATGCACCGGGCTTAGCACCCACTGATAGATCCTGTAGAAAACAAAATTGCATGAGACCTGAGGAATGATGGAGATATTTTTTCCTCCTCTGTTCTGGACAAATGGAGCACATGCCTCATGTTGCTGAATGAAGGCATGCATGCCTGTGGGTGCCTGTGTTGGGGGAGGTCTCTGCAGACCCCTTTGTTTTCCCAGTCAGCCCGTGGAGGCTTGTTGAGACCTACTAGTGCCAAGCTTGGACCACATTGGCCATAGTACCCTGAGGTTGCAGGGCCGTGTGCCCCTGAGTGAGCATGCATCCAGGCTGGACTGTCCAACACACGGCCAGCATCTAAGTGAGGACCTCCCCACACTCCCTCTGGGTTTCCTCCCTACCCCTCTACGCTGGCTGGTTCTGAGCACTCCAGGTCCCCACTCGAGCCTTTACTCACCTGCTCAGGCCTGGGTTCCCACCATGTCATTGCAAGGGGCAGCTGCAAACGCACCAGGAAAGGTCTGTGGCTGTTTGTGTCACAATCTCAGCATATGTATATTCATATTCTATTTTTTGGACCCAAATACACATCCATTGTGGATGTCATTGAAGAGGCACAGAGTGGCCAGTCTTCCGCATTGTGCCTAGGGCACCATCCCATGGCCTCAGCCTAGCGTGGGCAGGCACTGGTAAGCTTGGATCCTCTATTGACAGTTCCTTCCCTTTGATGCTAGGACGGATGTCTGCTTCTGGTGGGTCCATAGTTTGTGTGCGACAATCCAGAGTCCCCTTCCTTGCAGAGCAAAGCCATCATACAAATTACACATCAGACTTGGGCCAGACAGATTGAACCGAAGGTCAGGTCTGAAAGCATGGCTCTGGGAAGACATTGAATCTCTTTGCACTCAGCTTCATGTGTTGGAGGGGTTAACAAGAGCAGGACTTGAGGTCATTCATGCATGACACCCACAAGGTGCTCTGTCCTCAACCTTTTGTGGTCTTCATCCCTCTGATCAGCTGGACCCTCCTTCTCATACGTTTGCCAGATGGCCCTAACTTTGGGGACTATCACTGGGACACACTCTCCTTTATCTCGATCTGCTTCTGCTATGCTATTCCAAGTCCTGGCCCCAAATGCTTGTGCTGTGTTGAAGCATCACTTCATTTGTGAAATGTCCCTTGCCTTTTTTTTTTAATTAAATAATTTTATTGGGGGCCAGAAAACTCTTATCATGATCAATACATATGCAGACCACATTTGCACATTTGTTGCCATCATCATTCTCAAAACATCCTCCTTCTACTCAGGCCCGCAGTATCAGCTCCCCATATTTTCCTTCCCTCCCCCTCCCCCATGGACCCTTAATAATTTACAACTTATCTTTATTTTGTCATATCGTCCACTCTGATGTGTCCCTTCACCCACTTCCCTGTTGTCTGTACCCCAAGGAAGAGGCTATATGTGGCTCCCCCTTTCTACTCCACCTTCCCTCCACCCTCTCAGTATCACCACTCTCACCCCTGGTCCTGAAGGGACCATCTGACCCAAATTCCCCCTGTTTCTGGCTTCAGTACACATCCCCTGGTCTAGCAGGATTTGTCAGGTAGAATTGGGATCAGCATAGTGGGTGGGAGGAAGCCTTTTATAAGAATGATTTCAACCTTCTTCTCTGAATCTGACCACATCTGGATCCTGGCATGGTCCCATTCCCGTGCCGCAGTGCACAGATGTGGGCATGTCCTCTTCCTCCCTTTCTTTGTAGGAGGTTGATCTTTGGAGGAGGAGGCAAGACTTTACAGTTGGCTGGGGGTGGAGGTGGGGCCAAGGGGTGGGTGGGAATCATGCTGTGGCTTTCACATCAGATTCTGTGGAATGAAATAGCTGAGATCCTATAGGATATTTACTTACACATTTTGTGTTGGTTTGTGCCTGAATCTTTAGTGCCTGGAAGGACTGTTTGTGACTGGAAATGATAGTGGGGCTTGAGGCAAGGCACAGTTAGTATGAGGCATGACTCTTAGCCAGGATTGTTGGCTATAGTTGCTTAATCTTGGTTCATGAAACCCTTCCCATGAGTGGAAGGACACCATCCCTTGATCAGTTGGGGCAGGTCACACAGAGCCCCATTGTCTATGAAGAACAAGTGAAATCTAAGCTATTGTGCACCTCCTATTATAAACTACATAGCCTCAGACAAGTTCAATTTTGTGAGCCTCAGTGGCCTGCCTTGATGTCTTTGAGTTGTGTTAATTAGAGGAAGTAAATCCCAGAGTACTGCTTGCATGGGAGGAGGTCTCTATGCATGTTGGGATACATCCATTGGAGCCAGGAGAAGGGTGGAGGGAAAGGAGCCTTGCTGAAGTCCATAGCTGATGGATTTCCAGATTTTGTGACTTGGAAGCTGGATGTGAGCTGTCCTCTCTTCTGGGAGGGACCATGGCAAGTAGAGGTCTCCCACCTCTCCCCTGGATTCAGCCCCCTGCCTCAGTAGTCTCTTTTGAAGGGAATGTTTACCATTTAGTGAGGATGGGGTCAGGATACTGCTAGGGACCCATCTTGACCTCATGACTAACTTCCATTCTGCAATCCAGTGTAAACTTAACGTAGGTCAGGTCACCTGGGCCCTGAATGGTTCAGCCTGTGCCCTTTGACTAGTTTGCCAAAAGCGCATCTGTTTTCCCTGGAGAGCACCTTGTTACCCATTTGGTGAATGGCTGAAAATGCTTTCCAAGTTTGGGTTTCACCACAGCTCTTGCCTATGAATCTTTTCGACCCTCCCCCTCCTTATTCTGCTACTCAGGGATGGTCACAGGCAGGCCTAGGGCAAAATGAGTATAAAACTTATGAAAAAAATTGCTCAGTCACTTTGCGATTTGGCCAACCAGTAAATTGGCATTTGGGAAATGAATACTCATAGAGTTGGTTTTTGGGGAAAATAGTGAAAAGAACTAGGAGGCAAGTGACATTTATAGAGGTCTCAATATAAGAATGTACTCATGGAAATATCATATACATATAACAATAGGAAAATAGACTAATATATTAAGTATTAATTAGGCAGTATTAATAAGGCAGCAGATGAACATTGGGCCTCTACTCAAGTACTCCTCAACTCAAGAACATTTTTTTCTAATAACCTGGCATTCTGTAATGCTCACCTTCCTGACATGATCGCAGAAGACAAAATGGGTACACAAACAAATGTGGTGAAAAAAACTGATGCTATCAAAAGATATAGCTTATGGGGTCTTAAAGACTTGAAGATAAACAAGCAGCCATCTAGCTGACAAGCAACAAAGTCCACCTGGAAGAAGGCAACCTGTGTGGATCATTCTTATAAAATCTCAGTGGGATTAGGTATCAGATGTCAAAGACCAAGAACAAACAATCATGTCATTATGAATGAGGGTGAGTGCAGAGTGGAGACACGAAGCTCATCTGTAGACAAGTGGATATACCCTTACAGAAAGGTCACTAGGAAGAGATGAGCCAGTTGGGGTGCAGTATAGCACCAGTGAAACATACAACTTTCCTTTAATTCTTTAATACTTCCAACCCCCACCCACTATCATGGCCCCAAGTCTACCTTACAAGTCTGGTTAGACCAGAGCACGTACACTGGTACAGATAAGAGATTGCAACACAGGGAATCTGGGACAGATATCCCTCAGGACCAATAATGAGAGTAGTGATAACTTGGAAGGGGGAAGGTGGGGGAGCGAGAAAGGGGGAGCCAACCACAATGATCAACATATAACCCTTCCTCCAGGGGGATGGACAACAAAGAAGTGGGTGAAGGGAGACAGTGGATGATAAAAGATGATAACAATAATTTATAATTTATCAAGTGTTCATGAGGGAGGAAGGGTGGGGAAGGGAGAGGGAAAATGAGGAGCTGATATCAAGGGTTCAAGTGGAAGAAAAATGTTTTGAGAATGATGATGGTAACAAATGTACAAATGTGCTTGACACAATGGATGGATGGATTGTGATAAGAGCTGTAAGAGCCCCCAGTAAAATTATTTGTTTTAAAGGATCATAAATGAAAGAGTTGGCTTTTGGGAAAGTTGACCACTGAGAGAACCATCCCCTTGATTGACGGTGGCATGCTGACTTTGGAGCTTGTCTTTGTGTTGAACTAACCTGATGCTAAAGTGAGATTTCGCTTGACCCTTCACGTCTCACCCACTGAACTCCTCAAGGTTGGGCTTTGCTGTCTCATGATGGATGGGAGACAGCCTTTCTCCACTCATTGGAACAGAGAAGAGTGTCTATAATGGGAGAGGGAATTTCTCTCTCTCTCTCTCTCTCTCTCTCTCTCTCTCTCACACACACACACACACACACACACACGTCAGTTGGATGTTGGGCAGGTTTTCCCAGGGGTGCTTTGGAAAGCAGCAGTAATTGGTGGGGTAGGGAGAAAACAATGCACAGTAATTAGTCTAAATAACCCTCCTTGCTGAGTGTTAGTGGCCAATAAATTCCCCAGGAGTAGGCACAGCTTTTCCTTTTCTGGGTTTTTCTTTCTGTTTAGGAAACGCTTATTCCTGGTGGGTGTGCTGTGTCTGTCTCCTCTCAGTGAGTGGAGATTCTGAGCACAGCAGGGGAAGCACAGGAGTGTCTTGCCTGGCCATGCCTATTGACTCAGTGCCTGAACTGCCCTTTCCTTTCCACATCTGGCCGCTCCTGTCTTGGCTAGTGACCCAGTCATCACTGGATTTGAGAGTCAAGTGCTCCTTGTTTCCTCTCCCAGCATCCAGCTGCTTGCTCACTCTGCAAGACTGGGCTTTCTAGAGAAATGAAACCAGTGGTACTCATGGATTGGCCAAAAAGAAGTTCATATCAAAAAGAACATGGAGGAAGCAGCCCAGGTCAGTCCCACACAGTGCATGGGTCAGATGCTAGCTAGAGCCCTCCAGACTCACACAAGGCTCAGCTGATGAAGTAGAAAAGTGAAGCAGAAAACTGAATGCTCACAGGCAGATAGGCACAGAGTCTGGTGAAGACAAGGTGTGGCAGTCAGCTAATTTGGTGTCAATTTGAGGATTAAGAGTATAGGAGTGAATGAGACCTCTATGTTGGCATGAATTTCTCCTGAGAATTCTGAGAAATCTGGCAGTATTTCCATCTTGGATGTGAAAGGCTCACTCACTACTCAGTTCTTTGGAGATGCTCTACTGACAAGACACAAGGTTGACTCCCCGTAGACATCATGGAGAAGTCACATGTGCTTACCGTGATGGAACCAGACCTATGAAGTCAGAAAAGCCACATAGAAATTCTTGCCAGTGCTGAGATGCTTGAGAAACCACAGAGAGGCCCCTCTCAGCACTAAGATGCTTACAATGCCTCTGGATCCTAAGAGTTTTTTACCCACTGGCCTGTGATTGTCCTGCATTTGACATTGTTGCGTGTGCCTTGTGAATCTGAAGAAGACTTTATAGACTGGTATAGACATATGAGCTAACATCAGACTTGTGGGCTTGGACTGGACTAGGTTTGGATGTTTTCTCATGCTCTTATATATAAACCTTGTTCTTATTCACATATGCATGTTTATGAATTTGTTTCTCTAGTCTACCCAGACTAACACAAAATGTCTGCGGGAATAAGGGCAGGACACCAACAGCTGCCAGTATTGGCAGGGCCCAGGGGCTGCTGGTCCAGAAACCAGACACAATCGGCAGAAAAGAGAAGGGCAAGAGAGTGAGACTAGTCTCCACCAGTTCTGTTATAAAGATACTCCCCCCTCACCTCCCCAAGGAGATGTCATTGGGCTGCAACCTGATTGGTAGGTTGGACTCCATCCATATCTTCTTATAGGTGGGCTGAGTTACCAGAAAAACCTAACCTTCACAATCACTAACTCTTTCTGAACATCTTTGAATCGACCCTTTCTCCATTTCCATAATTATAACCCGTCATATTTTAAATTAATTAATCAATTTATTTATTTTTAAATCATTTCATTGGAAGGGCATACAACTCTTATCACAATCCATACATCCATCCATTGTATGTCAAGCACATTTGTACATTTGTTGCCCTCATCATTCTCAAAACATTTGCTTTCTACTTAAGCTTTTGATATCAGATCCTCATTTCCCCCACTCTTCTCACCCCCTTCCTCATGAATCCCTGTTAATTTATAAATTATTATTATTTTGTCATATCTTACATTGTTTGATGTCTCCCTTCTCTGTTGTCCATATCCCAGGGAGGAGGTTATATATAGATCCTTGTAATCGGTTCTCCCTTTTCTACCCCACCTTTGCTCCATCCTCCCAGTATCGCCACTCTCACCACTGGTCCTGAAGGGACCATCTTTCCTGAATTCCCTATGTTTCTGGTCCTATCTGTACCAGTGTACATCCTCTGGTCTACTCGGATTTGTAAGGTATAATTGGGATCATGATAATGGGGCAGGGGGAAGGGGAGGAAGCACTTAAGAACTAGAGGAAAGTTGTATGTTTCATCATTGTTACACTGCACCCTGACTGACTCATCTTTTACCCATGACCCTTCTGTAAGAGGATGTCACTTCACTTACAGATGGGCTTTGGGTCCCCAATTCGTACTCCCCCTCATTCATAATGATATAATTTTTAGTTCTTTGATGTTTGATACCTGATCCCTTTGACACCTTGAGGTCACACAGGCTGGTGTGCTTCGTCCATGTGGGCTTTGTTGCTTCTCAGTTAGATGGCCCCGTTTTTTATCGTTGAGCTTTTAAGACCCAGATGCTATATCTTTTGATAGCCGGGCACCATCAACTTTATTCACCATATTTGCTTATGCACCCGCTTTGTCTTCAGCAATCGTGTCGGGAAGGTGAGGATCATGGAGTACCTATTTAATAGAACAAAGTATTCCTGCATTGAAGGAGTTCTTTGCCCTTCCTCTTTTCTTACCTGGATTAGTACAGTTACAATCTACTGGAGTCCTCTACGCCACAAATCCTGTCCCCTTGCCACCAGAGGAGTCTTGGGAACATGAATCCGTCCTGTTGATGCTCAGCCTGGAATTCTTCAGGGCTCTCCATTGCCTTACAATAAAATTCAAGCTTTGATTAGGACATCCAAGACCCTTCCCACCCTGACCTCTCCCATCTCCAATGTTATCTTTAGGTACTCTCCCCATTGGCTTTGTGTTGAAAGACTGCTTTCAATTCGCTAAAGGCATGAGCAGGTTTGCCCTGCTAGTGCCCCTCTGTACTTCAGTGCCTTGGCACATTGCCTACTTGAAATTACTTCTTTCCCTTTTGTGACCAAAAGACTTCAAGAGTCACCTAGATACTGCCTCCTCTCTTAGATAGTGTCTCCCCTTTGTTGTCGTCGTCCTCCCCCTTCTCTCTCTCTCTCTCAAAGTAATTTGAGACATATTTTCTCCTGTGATATTTATGTTGTTGCTCTTGGATGAATATTATCACACTTTAAATACTGTGCTATTATTCAGTTCCCTGTCTGACTATTCTCCCATCTGGCCCTAGACTATGACTTTTGAAGACAGCGTATGTGTTTACTTTATCTCTATTCCCTGCATCTGGCTCATCACCAAACATATTACTGGTCCTCAATAATGAAAGTCAATCCCTCCCAAATTGATCGATTGTGTGTATGTTTTGGGGTGTTGGGTGCCTTCACCAGGGAAGAAGAGAGATGCCCAGGCCAGCAACAAGGAAGGAAGGACCCAAGCAAGCAATCCCCATCTCCTAGGTCACAGAGTCCATGTGGTGGTTGAGGAATGTGTGCGCTGTGGGTGGTGGAGAATGCAGCATCCCTGCTGCCCACTGTGCCCACTTCAGAGACCTCCCTGAGTATACAAACTCTCCATCTACCTCTCCAGGCCGAGCAGCCTGAGGACTTGCACCGAGTAGCTCAGTTCAGTACGGAACCCTTTGCTTGCTGTTTCCACCCAGTAGAATCATTGCCCAAGGTGACCTTGTGGTGGTCCCACTGACTTGCTACTGCAAGCAGTAGCTTTCAGAGACCATCGTGTGAGGCCCTATTCTTCCTCTCTGAGGTTGCTTCTCTAGCATGGAAACCACAGGGGGTCCCTGGTGGTTTCGATGAGGGATTGTTTTTCAGGAAACATTTGTCTGTGCCAAAGTCTACCAGAATTTTTATCCTACTTAATCCTTATGCCAGACTGCAAGGTAGGAGTATTCTCTCACCTGCAGATGAGATCAGTTAAAGGCAGTTAGGGTGACACCAGACAGCACTAGAGGAGGAACCCAGGTCTGTCTGACCTCAATCCGTGAGACTTTCCAGAACCTTCATTGCTCACCATTATCAGACCGTTAGTTCTCACCGGGGTGTTCTGAGCAGACATGTTGAAAGATATTATGTGTTCATTTGTGGATGGAAGTGGAGAGTTGGAACAGGGCAGGGAGAGTTAGCAGTGTCCTCAAATATTCCTGAGAACTGAAGTGTGGAGGGAACAAGAGACAGGAAAGGGGGTCTTTGTGAGAGAGGGAGTAACATGACTTAAGGACCAAAGACAGGGGTTGTGAGGGTGCCCTTGGCCAGGAGTGGTTGCTGCTGTATACACGCTCCACCCTGGCCCCAGTACTCAGCCTCTGTCTCTGAGTTTCATCGAAGTACCTTAGCGCGCTGGTAGTAGAATGTATTGTGTGCTGGGCTGCTGCCTGCAAGGAAAGCAGTTCAGAACCCGGGGAGAATGATGAGACTTTCCAGAAACATCCAGAGGCAGGTCGTCAGAATGGCCTTCCTGGCAGTGAGCATACTAAGTCAATGTGCGGGCGTGCGTGTGTGCCCACACGTGAGCAGACGGTAAGGAGAAAAGTGGCCTTGCTTCCTTCTTCCCATCTCTCTGTACTTGAGTATTGATTTGTCCATCTGCTCCAGCACTAATCTCTGCATCCCCTGTGGTTGGAAGAAATGCTGTTTAGGTAGCATTCAATGCACTTCTCCTTTAGTTCATACTCAAGTACTGAATGCAGTGATGGTGGTGTCCACTCCTCCCCGCCTCACAGCCAGTGCGGCCGTGGGAACCTTTCGCATGGAGAGGGCCGCTGATGGGGGTGGTCTGCAGAGTAGGATGAGGAGGGAAAGTCCATCCTTGTGGACTCCTCAGAGTCTCTTCCTCTCTGCTCCCACTCTGTCCACTCATATAAAGAGCTCTTGCCTGGGCCTCTGCCTTCTTTTCCCCAACTCACGTGTTTACATTCTTTCTGCCTTCCCTCTGGTGAGACCTATCCAGGTGTCAGAAGTGAAAAATGGAAACTGCATCCCAAATCTACTCACAATTAGCTTGGCAAATTTTTTGTTTTGTTTTAAGTTTGCTTTGTTTTTAAAGTCCTGCTTTAATATGGGCAGGAAAGTAGGATACAATGGCTTTGAGGGAGTAAGCAAGAAAAGAGGGAGAGAAGTACAAAGACAGCAACCAGATCTACATGTGAGGTCATCCTATGTACCATGCAGACTTAGATCTATGCCATTATCTCGAGGTCTTTCATCACATCGGTGTCTTATATCTATCTATGTCTAGATCTATGGGGTTAGTTAAAGCCCTGGTGGTAGACTGGATTAGGAACCCACTAGTGGTTTCAGGGCTAAAGGCCAGGCTTACTGCAACTGTAAAAGTTTATAGTCTTGGAAACCCCGGGAAGTTAGTTCTATTCTGTTCTACAGGGTCCCTATGCCTCAGCACCACTTGAATGGCAGGGGGTGTGTCATTATGGTTGTGTTCATTCTGACTTGTGGTGAGCCTGTGTACAACAGAAGGAAATGCTGTTCACTCCCGCCCTGTTTTCATGATAATACTCTTGAAAGGAGCTCTGGTGGTGCTGTCAGGTAGGCAGGGAGCTACTGAACACTAGGTCAGTGGTTCAAAACCACCAGTCGCTACCCTGGAGGAAGAGGATGCTTTCTGTTCCTGGAAAGATTCACGGCCTTTGAAATCCTATCTAGGGTATGAGTCAGACTCTCCCTGATGGGATCAAGTGGGTGGGCATCCTGGAGTCTATTGCTCTGGCCATGGTGCATTTTGACTGTTTCCTGGTCTCTATGCTCATCTTCCAGCACTAAATTAGACCAGAGTCTATTATGATTCATAGATTTTGACTGACTGGTTTCTTTTAGAAGTACATCCCCAGACCTTTGGCTCTAGTCTGTCTTGTTTTGGGAGTTTTCTCAAAACCTGTTCATCATGGGTGACCCTTGCTACCTGCAATGTGATAGCATAACTTCGGATACCAAAGCAACGTGTAAGCCACCACAGGGTGGTGTATACATGTATGAAGGCCTAGCCCTCAACCTAGACCTATTCAAATTTCTACCTTTATACCTAGAGCCTCTGAGCACAACCAGTGGATTAGTGAGTGCTTGGCTGCTGCCCCAAGCCTGGCATGTGATCTGAAGACGGGCTTGGTGATCTGCTTCTGAAAGACCACAGCCTTGACCTCCCTCTGATGCCAACTTCTGCTGTCTTTCCACATGGCGTCACTCCAAGGGAGCATTGACTCCATGACAACTGACAGGAACAATTGCCTAAACCTATGCCTATGTCTATGCCATCTGTTGCTTTCCATCTATACACATACACACACTCATACAGACGTATTCATAGCTTAATCCTTGAGGAGCTTTTATTTTTACTCTCGAAGGTCCACTGGGGCACACGTATACCGTGTGAGGGAGAAAAGAGACAGAAGGAGAGTGGAGATTCAAAGTGAGCTAAGAGTTAAATCGAACAATTGGATGTATGAGTGAATTTTATGAGAATTCTGATTTGAAAACACCTTACCTCCCTCCCAAAACTGGACTTCTCCCCCACAAAAGCTATGTATTTAAATTTTGTAACAAAATCACCTTATCATGTTCAAAGTACTTTCCATTACCTAATACATTTGTCAAATCTGCAACTCCATTCTTGGAAAGATTTTTTCAAACTCATCTGTTTGGATGGCTGACAGCATCTCCCTGGTTTTTTTTTCTTCACCTTCTCTACATCATTAGGTCACTGTCCTTTCATGTTCCTCTTCATTCACAGAAACAAAAAGAAGCCACACAGAGTAAGGCCAGGTGAGTAAGATGTGTGAGGCACGAGAGCCATGCTGGCTTTTGTTTTTGTTTTTTTTGCCCCAACCTGGCACGCCGAGATGGCTGACTGGGCAGGTGCATTGTTCTGGTAGCAAAACCAGTGCCCCATCTGCCACAAATCAGGCCTTTGTGCCACATAGTTATATAATCTTTTTAGAATCTCTAATTAGAAAGCTTGATTAATAGTCTAACCTGGTGGAATGAACTCCAAATGTATTATGATTAGATAGTTTTGTCCTTTTGGGAAGTTGATGGATGTCCACAGTGAGGTTTGTTATTAATCGACATGTCTCCCTCTTTTAAACTGGAAAACCACCCATACATTTGAGTTTTCCCCATAACACTGTCCTTGTAAACTGTGTTCAACATCACAACAGTTTCTGTGGCATTTTCCCCACAGGAAACAAAGTTTCATTGTCTCACGATGTTCTTTTAAATTGGCAAAAAAACCCACAAAAACAAAATAAACAAACAAAGTGAGGTTCAAGCAAAACTACTTTTACAAGCTAATTCACCATGGCCAGAGAGAACCTTCCCAGGTGATGCCACTGGGTGCACTAACTTAGGCTGAGTTGCTGGGTGTTCACCTAGTGGGAAAAATGCAAACTAAGAAAACTGCACTCAGAGGAGCTTTTCTGTTCTTTTTTTTTTTTTTTTGGAGTGGGGATACTCCTTGTATTATCAAAAACATTTGAGATCATTAAGAAACTTTGAAGTGTTTAGATATTAAAAATTACTGTTTATTTTCTTAGGTGTACTTTTTATTGCATTTATTATCATTATTTTTTAGCGAACCTTTCTCTTTTAGATACACATTGAAATACTTACATGGGAAAGAGATGGGATATTTTCTTCAAAATAATATGGGGTGAATGAGGGGAGAACCATTAAAGCTGGGAGATAGTTCTATGGAGGTTCTATGTTTAAGATGTTTGAACTTCTCTGCATAAGAAAGTATAAAATAAAATCCCATAAAAGCAATTGTTTTCTCGAACGAGGCAAGGAATCATACGTCTTTTCAACTGGGAGCTTTATTTATGCTTAAACTTTTATAAAGTCCTAGGTGCTGCTATCACTTGGCATCTAGAAAGAGGAGCAGATGGCAGCATGGGGGGGGTAAGAAATGAGTGAATATTAACGAGAACAGAAAACTATCAATTGTGTTTTCTGGCCAGCTTGCTTTATCCCTGGGTACTTCTGTAAAATTAAATGCATATAATATAGCCATATTTCTTGCTAGAAAGTGATTCATGCGGTGGGATTAAACAAGACAGTGCTTCATGGCTTATGAAGACTTAAGTGTGTGCTCTGCACTCAGACTGCTGGGCACTACCTTGAATAGGAACTCTTTATCTGCAAAATCTTGCAATAGGATACTATTCAGCCATAAAAATGATAGATGTAACTACCTAGATGAACCTCGAAAACATCAGGCGAAGTGAAAGAAGCCGGGCATTGAAGGCTGCAGAATATAGGCTTCTGTTTATATAAGATGTCCAGAACTGACTATAGAGACCGGAAGGAAAGCACTAGTTGTAAGGAATTTAGGAAGCAGGGTTGGGGTGGGGGTGAGGGGCATGAGACTTCACTTTAGGGGTGAGGGACATATTCCAAATTGGATTAACCTGATGGTTTGAGCATGTTACAAACCATTCATCTGTACATTCTAGATAGCAGAGTAGTATGGCATGAAATTTTTCTGTCGATGTATATTTAAATTATATCTTTATTGATGAAAAAGCCCACATTGATGTCCTAGGATTGAGCTAAGGGTCAAGTTATGGTAAATGTTTTATGTAAAGCTTGTAGAGTGAGACCAGGCTGTCATGTCTCTCCACTGCTGTGACATGTTTGAGAACTATCGCTATGCACTGGGCCTCTCTATCCGTTTCACTCTCTCGTGGATGGTGTTAGGTTACTAGAACCATCAGCTAGTTGCCGTGGAATTCCTTCTGGGCCATGGTGAACCCACGAGTGTCAGAGTAGAGCGCATGTCAGAGTGGTGCAAACAGTGGGTATGCTCAGCTGTTTGCCCAAAGGTTAAATGTTTGAGTCTGCGCAGATGTGCCTTGGAAGAAAGGCCTGGTGATCTGCTTTCATGAAAGCAGCTGCTGAAAACCCCGTGGAGCCCAATAGGAGTCATCAGAGTCAGCGCCAGCTCCTCAGCAACAGTTTGGATATGGAAGGTTGACCGTCTGAAATGCATATTATGTAGCATGCCGTTATAACAATAGAGGTGAGTCATGCTGGTAGAATTATTAATTACTGAACACTAGACTGAAGTACAAAGCCTTTGCCTTCTAAGTAGCTCCCTGAGCCTAATTATCTACCTACCTCGCCTTATCTTTCTATCTATCATCTGTCTACTTTTATGGCCTTAAATATTTTAAATAGTCAGCCACTCTATGATGTAGCATTTCCTGCATGGCACCCCTTGTCCTCCTCCCCATCTTCCTCTCCCTACCTGCCTCTCTCCTCTGGTCCTTCTCTTTTCACACATCCCCACTCCTTTTTTAAAAAATTTTTTTTTGAAAATTATGAGAACCTCTGGGTCTTGGGCACAAGTTCACCCTTTAGATTTTCACCCTGAAGAACAGCTATAGGGCCAATTAATAGCTAACTAATTGATTTACCATCTCCCAATTTATCGCTCTTTCTTCATTAGTTCCCTAGTTGATGAAAATATGGTGAGAAAGACGAGAGTGGGCCCGCAGTTGTGAGTGAAGATAAACCTTAGGGTGTGGGGTTTCCATTCTGTTCAAGTGTCAAGCTGGCAGGCCATTTCCCTGGGCACAGACGAACCTTCTGGGGCCCCAAGACCCTGCACTGGCCATTCCTTTGAATGTAAGGTGGGGGAGCAGAGCCCCTTTCATGTAAATGCTGGCTTCACTGGCCAGGCTGAAGTGAAGGAAGATGAGTCTGTCTGATTCCATAAAGATTTACAGTCTCAAACCTGTGGAGTAGTTAGACTCTCCTGTAGGGTCACTGTAAGTTGGTCAGTGGCAATGGGTGGACCAGGCCTTGAACTGCAGTCTCCTAGAAGTGAGGCCTAGAAGTGAGAATTCTCCCCTGGAACTACCGTCGCCCTCTGGTGTGATTGGTGCAGGGCACGAGCTGGAGTGTGAGACCACTAAAGCTTCCCAGGTTGTCTAATAGTTAGCTAAATGCGAGGCCTGCTGCCGTGGAGAGCAGCCACATGGGCTGGGAGGTGGAAAGGAAAACCAAGGGGGCTTCATTAGTGAGGGGCGCAGTAAGGAGGGTAAACATTTTTCTGCATTTGTGTGGTGAAAGTCTGTGAGTAAACACACTATTTTAAACCATGCGGCCTTTGGACTCAAAATAAATGGGAAACACATTTCCAAGCCTCCATTCAGCTTTGAGAACTTGGATCAAAATAGCCTCACTTCTGCTTTGACACATCCCCATGCAAAACTCTCCCTTCTCTGTCGACTGAGCATGTCAGCAATTGTCCCCCGGCATGGGGAGCATGCGTGCAGCGTGACAGTGAGGACCCTTATCTCAGACATAGGGTCCTTGTGGCTTGTTCTGTACCTGGGGAAGCAAAGCTTGTGTCCCTAGAGATGAAGCAGGTCCAACAGTGAGTGGCCAGCATACACACCCCTGACCTTGTGGGCCCCCTGAGACTCCTCTCCACACCCCTTCGGACCACTGGTCTTTACTGCCTGCCCCTGGCTCTTGACTTCCCAGGGGCCTTCTCATCGGTGAGCCTTCAAGACCATTGATTCACACTGTATCCACTGCTCCCCGAGCCTCTGCTTTGCTGCTGGCCAAAGCCTCAAAGGGCTCTGCAGATGTGCCCTCTATCTGGAGAGCATATCAGAGCTTTATGGCTGCTATAACCGTGTCTCCCAACCTGGTGGCTTACACAAACAGAAATGTACTGTCCCCAGATTCTGGTGGGAGACGTCTGAATTCACAGTGCTGACAGAGTCATGTTCCTCCCAAAGTCTCCGGGAGAAGATTCTTTTCTGCTTCCAGAAGACCCACATGTTTCTAGGCATGGAGGGTCTTCTCTCTGACTCTTCCCAAGAAAGCCACTGTGGTTATATTACGCCCCTCTCGACTCTAGTGGGGCCTCACCTTCATTCAATGGATTACGTTCGCAAAGATCCTAAAAAAGGTTGCATTCACAGCTTCAGGGGTGAGGGCCTCAATATAGCTTTTTTTTGGGGGGCACATTCCAACCCCTAAGAAAGGAAATTGCTTCTCTTGGTTCTGGAAAAAACCATCCCGAGTCTTGGTTCTTCTAATTCTATCTGTCCATGTTCTTCCCCACACCGACCCTTCTTACCAGCTGGTCCTTGCCCTTGCTTAAGTTGGTGTGGCTTATTGGTTTAATTTCCTGTCTGTCTGTTGTGCTCTGTGGAGGGGGTGGGGTGCAGTCCCTCCATCCTTAGGCTTAACCTGACAGTTTTCATCAGCGCATATTTGTCTTGTGCAGGACGGATGAAGGAAGTCCCAAAGGTGGTTTAGGGGTGGGCTCTGTGTCAAGCCTGCTTTCTGTCTGCTCTGGGGTGCTGTTAAAGATTGAAGGATGGGGCTGGGGCTGGGGCTGGGAGTGAGGCTCCCTCCCTCCACTCCGGGTTCTAAGCATCTCTCCTCCAGATTCCAGGGTTGCTGCTGTTCCAGGTCGCTGGGCTGGAGCCTCCCCAGGATTTTGTCCTTTAAAACTCATTGATTTTTGTGCTGACTTTTACAGTACAAATGTCATCGTTAGATAAAATAATTGAAGCGGGTGGTTATTCGTTGAGCTCCTGCCGGCCCTCCTAACCTGCTCCGACTGCGTGGCCTGCTAGGGTGCTGCTTTGCTCCCATCGCCTGCCCTGCCTCTCTGGTGGAGGCCAAGCCTGGGGGTGTGGAGGTCTCAGGATGGAGACCCTCTCCTGTTCTGAGAGGCACAGTGAGAGACGTGGGCCCTCTGACCAGCCCTGTGGTCTGGGGCCTGCCTTTATCCCCTCTGATCTGAGGATGGACGAAGAGAACCCAGGGGGATGGCCCACTCTGTCTGTCCCCATTACCTGCAGGTGCTCCTTCGCCTCCTCTTGGATTTGCAGACGGTGGGAGGGGCTGGTTACTCAGCAGACCCAGCATGTTAGATTCATCTCTTGAAAACAAACAGAATTGGGAGAAAAGAGCTACATCACTGGAACACAACCTGCCAATCCTGTTTGGTTTCTGTGGTTTTCTTTAGATAGGGTGGGTGGTGGCTCAGACCCAAGCCCCACCACCCCTTCTACAAATCCAGTCTTCAGAAATGGTTTTTGGGTGCAGGAAGGGAGTCTCGGGGCATCTTTTCAAATGCTCTCTGGACGTTCTGTTTGCTTAGACATGGACTGGGCTGGGGTGTTGGGGGGCAGGTGAGAGGGATGAGCTGTGTATATGGCAGCTTGGCTTCCATGAGCTGGGACTTGGGGGGGAGTGCAGGCTCCGGGTGGGTTTCATGTTCCTTGGAGCTCTGCAGAGGATGAGGAGGGACCCCAATCCACCTGCCCAGCTCTCCACAACCAGGGATAACCTAACCACTGTGCCAAGGACAGAGCTGATATTAAAGTCAGTCTGGCTGCAGTGGAGTTGGCTCTTGATGTGGCAATTGGCACCTTTCTTGGGACCACCACTGGTATGGATCCAGCCCTTGTGACCTGTTGGGCTTTCCTGCACTAATTTTGGGAAGTGGTTTGCCAGGCCTTTCTTCTTAGTCCATCCGCATCCAGAAGCCCCTGTGAAATGTTGTAAGCAGCACAGCAGCACAGACTCAGGTGGACCACAGGTGGCCATGCAGGAAGGGTTTTGCATCCAGGACTTCCAAAGGGAAGGTAAGAACTTGTCTGACTTCAGAGGCAGGGGTCTTTCATCCCTGGCTCCGGGGAAACTGAAGAGAGTTCCTCTGGCCTCGCTGACCCCAGCTGGGGCTCATGCTTTGGCCTTCACTGTGAGCTCTACAAAATTCTGTGAATCTGGATAACAAGAACACGGGGATTCCAGGCTTCCCTAGTCCTTTGTGTTTGGCTCCTGGGAAGAGGCCTGAACCCAGTGCATACTGGAGGCAATGGTCCTGCTCGCGTGACTGGGTGCTGGTGTCATCTGGGTGGTGGGGTGTTGCGTGTGGGCACAAGGAATGGAGAAGGCATGATTCCTTTTGGCTTTGCCCCATCCCTTTTCAAGGCGACGCTCTCTGGGCATCTGTCACAACCCCCATGTGCACGTTGGGCCCTTCCCCTGCCTCCAGAGGCTGAGACGAGGTGGAAAAGAAGATCTGGTGATGTCTTTTCTCTGGGGGCTGTCTTTCCCTCCCCAGGGCGTAGCTGTCCTGCTTGAGGGGGTCCCTGGGTCCTCCCCTGGAGACAAGGAGCCAAATGAGGAGAG
>PVJH01016608.1:0-50067 GCA_004026705.1 Nesogale talazaci
ACATGAATGTGAAAGGTGGACACTGAATAAGTGTGGTGGTCATCTGCTTATGCTAATTTCATGATTGAAATATAGGGGTGGTGTCTAGCCTGTTAATCTGGAGATAGCCATTGAGTAGCCAATGAGGCCTCTGTGTGGGCATGGCTTTCTCCTGATATGTCTGCAAAATCTCGTGATATTTCCCTTGTGAAGATGAGAAGCTGTCTCCCCAGTTGTTGGGAGTTAGTCTCAGAGACGATTAATCATAGACAAGACAAGATGGCAGTGTCTGAGAAACTGGAGAAGCCACATGGCTTGGCCCTGATGGAACCAGACCTCTGAAGCTGGAGAGGCCACGTGGAGATGCCTGACAGCCATGAGTTGCTTCTGCCACCACTGGATGCTATTGATGAACCCTGAGACCTGGAAGTGAGGAGCCATGGGGAGACACCTGCCAGCACCGGGATTCTGCACCCACTGACCTGTGACTTCATGAGTCGGAAGGAGACATTATAGACTGGGGCATATGGGCTAATATCGGACTTATGACTTTGAACTGGACTGGGTTGGGATGCTTTCTCAGTGTTCCATTCCTTTGGTATATAAACCTTTCCCTTATATTCATATGTGTGTCTATGAAATTTGTTCCTCTAGTCTACCCGGACTAACACCATAAGGAAGACCAGAGAAGAATCGACGCATTGGAATTGTGTTGCTGGAGAAGAATGTTGAAAGTACCATTGACTGCTAGAGGTTCAAACCAATCTGTACAGGAATAGAGAATGCCAGAGTGCTCGTTGGAGGCAAGGATGACAAAACTTCATCTTGCATACTTTGGACACATTGACAGGAGAGACCAGTCCCTGGAGATGCACATCATTTTTGGTAAAAGAGAAGCCGGGCCTCAGTGAGATGTTTTTACAAAATGGCTGCGTCAGTGGGCCAAGGCATGGGAACAATTGTGAGGATGGTCTAGTGCAGTGTTTTGTTTTATTGTGCACAGGGTTGGTATGGATTGGAGCCAACTCAATGAAAGCTAACAATAACAATAGGAAGATTTCCACCTGACCACCGTGACTAGCTTCTTAGCTCAATCCCAAAGTTAAATGGTATTCCTAATGAAAACCCTACATAAGAGTGCCTTAGACATCCAGAGAGGAGAATCATGATGACATAACTTTGCTTTCCTAAGGCTTGAAATGGAACAAATGCTGAGAAGTATTTTCTGGATAATGAGAAAATATGCATTTTGATGTTTCTGAACCCTTTCTTTATGAATGAGTAGAAAACTGGATCAGGATAGCACATTGGAAAATTTCCAGCAACTAGAAGAATCATGACTCATTTTCTCCTTGGTTCTTCCTTCTTTCTTCTCAAGAAATGTCATCAAAAGCAAACACAGATACAGTGGTGTAGCAGAAATTGTGTTAGTCCTAAAAGAAACGGAGAATGACAGAGTTAAGACAGGAGACACTTCACTGGCAGAGGGCCCAGGAGACCAGCGGTGTGCTGCAGAAGGAGCACTTGGAATGATCCTGTGAGAACCCTGGTGATGAAGTGGCTTTCAGGTTAGCCTACTCACCTCAAGGTCAACAGTGTGAAACTACCAACTGCTCAATTTTGAAAACTCACAGGTACATTTCTACCCTCCCTTGAGGGTGCCTGTGAGTTAGAATTGACTCAAAGATGGTGAGTTTGGCTTTTGGTTTGGTGTGTAGGGGCTCTGGTAGTGAGGGGGTTATGCATGATGCTGACAACTATGCATCAGTGGGCGGAACCTATTAGCAATTCAGAGGGAGGAAGATGAAGCTTAAGACTGTCTTAAGGATGCCTAGCCTCAGAAGCCCTTGGGAGCAGTTTGACTCTGCTATTTCAGGTCACTCCATGCTGGAATTGTGACTTGATGACATTGGATTTGATATTTTTGCATGTTTATTTGTTTGTTTTCATGGGTAGGAGAGGAAGACACTCCCAGCATGGTCAGGTGACTATTGAGATAAGAACGAAGCACTTCCCAGGGAAAGATTGGTTTGGTTTGGGGATTTTCTGTACTTTTTTTGTGCTTTGCTTGGGACCTAATATATGGTAAGTAGTTAAATGAAAAGTTTATGTCCATCCAGAACTTCAGAATGTCATCTTATTTGGAAGTATGGTCTTTGCATATATCTTTAGTTGGTGATCTTGAGATGAAAAGGTCTTGGAGTAAGGTCTTAATCAGCTTTAGGTTCAGTGATTGGCTTTCTTTTGAGAAGAGGAAAGGACACAGGAACTGAGGGGAGAAGGCCAGGGTAAGACAGAGAGAGAGATTACTGCTGCAGCCAAGGAATGGTGTGGGCCAGAAGCAGCTGGAAAAGGTAAGGGAGGAACCACCCCCAGAGACTTTGAAAGAAGAGTGACCCTGGTGACACCTTGATTTCAGATTTCTGATCTCCAGAATTGTGAAAGAATAAATTCATGTTGATTTTGGCCATCCACCACCACCCCCTGCCCCCCAGGCAATTTCATTTCCTATGGGAATTATCCAATGTCAACTTTCTTGGAGAGATAATATCCACAAGTTACTTGGAGATTGTTATCTTCTGAAAATGTGGCAAAGTTTGGGGGGTTCTGAATTTTAGAGCAACACCAGTCAACCTAGAAAGTATCCCCAGAGGTAAAATAGTTCTATCAGTGAGTGGAGACCCAGTCCACTTATGATTCTTCATGA
This sequence comes from Nesogale talazaci, assembly GCA_004026705.1. NCBI lineage: Eukaryota > Metazoa > Chordata > Mammalia > Afrosoricida > Tenrecidae > Nesogale > Nesogale talazaci. The sequence goes on from PVJH01016608.1 coordinate 2,687, forward strand.
TATATCAGTCTAAACTTTACCTGTGCACCACATTGACCTGCACTGGGATCTCAAATTTCTGTCTTACCATCTCTTACCATCTTGGGGGTTAGGGAGAAGTTATCTTACAAGGCTCAGTTTCCTCATTTCTATATTGGGCTAATTATACTTATCTCAAGGGGATTTTAAGAGGGAGACATGGGGTTGCTAGCCTGCAGTAGGGAGGTGTTCGAAGTAAATGTCCCTGTCCACCTCCAAGTGCTCTACTGCTCTTTGGCCTAAACCACCTCCAAAGCCAACTTGAATTAGCCAGGAACCAACAAGATTAAATCCTCGAGTAACTGCAGTCTATGAAAAATCAACCACAAAAACCAAACCCACTAGCCTGGAGTTGTTCAGACTCAAAGCCACCCTATGGGGGATTCCCAAACTGGCAGATCCGTATGAAAGTACGACAGTCTCATCTTCCTGCCAGGGGGTCACTGTTGCAGCCAGCAACATTACCAGAACTTTTATGAGAATGACGAGAAAGTAAAATGGAATGACACTTAAGGACTATGCAAGTGCTATAAGAATTTACCTCTGGTAAAGACCAGAGGTGTGTGGATGCCAGCCCTGTCCTCAGCCTTTTCTGAGGATGGTGTCTCCTTTCTATCTTTGCGATAACTTCCCTCCGACTTCTAGATAGTGACTCAGAGTTCCCCTACAAGCTACTTATTTATCAAAGAAAGATGAATGGGACTGGACTGAACAGCATCAGAAGTGAAATCTGTCATTAAAACAAAAAACATGACAACTTTAAAAATAGTTCACTCTGGTTAATCATCCTAGAAGGCTCTGAGCCAAGGTTTATGATTATTAGTTGCAGGTGGAATTTTCTGGATCAATAGACCATTCTGTGTTAATTTTGTACAATTCCTGTCATTCAGAGAGTTTATCGTGTAATAGATGATAAAATATTAGCCCTTCAATGTCTTTCCATACTTCTGAATCCCAACACATCCCACAAGACTGTTGTCATCTGATTATTGCCTACCTCAACTGGTTTCTTTCCTCTGTCTGTTTCAAAACATTTTCTTTCTTGAACTCTTTGATATCCATTCCCCCTTTACCCTCCTCCCTTTCCCACCCTTCTCCCTAGGAACCTTTATATATATATCTATAACATATATATTATTTTATAGCATCCAATATATCCATTCCCTTATAATTCTGTCAATTCTTTAAGTCTTTCTCCTCTCTCCTCTCCCACAGCTTGAAATCAGTTGTCCTAATTTCTCCAAAACAACTCTCATTATTCCCTCAGATCTCTGCTGAGATGTCTCTTTCTCCAGCAAGTTGCCCTCAATCCTTCAGACTATTTCAATTTTCTGTGTTGCAGGGCCTCATTGGCAAGAGTATGGTTAACAGTCACTACCATTACAATCAGAGCACTCATCAAGCAATCAGGTATTCACTATCCATCTCCCTTTCTTGAACTTTACCTTCATCATGGCAGTACCTGCTTTACTCATCCTGGTCACTCCAGTATATCACCTTTGTTGCACTGTTAGGATCAGTAGCTATTTACTATACTAATGAGTGATGAGGAAAGCTTGAATTTTGCTGCAAGAGCTAAGTTATCAGACTAGACAACAACACGAGGCACCAGACAATGACGTATATATTATCTGATCAGTGGGCTAGATGAGGGGTCTTTAGAGATGAGGCCGCCCACGTAAATTGGAAAGGCTTCCTGGCAACAGATCAAAGCTGGTGTGGGCCTCTGCATTCCTCTCACATTCCGATTCTTCAAGGTTTAAATCTACGTACCACTCTGCCCGGATTCCGAGGATGTTTCCATGGGCTGGAATACCAACAAGTGTAAGCACCATCACTTTGGGCTAAGTTTATCCAGCAGCAGATGCTGTGGGGCATTGACTGGAATGTGTTGATCTCTCATCGTGGTGAGGTCTGAGTACAGGTTGCAGCAGCTATTTTTCAGGATAGAAAGTCTCTGGATTACAAATCAGATCCATTCCTAAATCTACCTTCCTACATCTACCTTTAAATTGAATTTGCGCATGAAGTAGAAGTTAGATAACACGTGTCTTAATATGCAGGGTACCACTGTTCTATGCATTACAACATTCAAGAAATTCCAGGTATGGATACATTTTAACATTTAACATAGTGTTTCAGTAATAAGTACTATTGATGTTTGGATGTACTCCACAAAGTAGCAGGCATTAGTTACTATAGACTAATGTATGTGTCTTAAATTTTTAATATGACTGGCTTTACAGGGGGTGGGCAGGGATTGGCTCCTATCTATGAGTTGTATATAAATTGAAGACTGCCTATCCATTGTTAGGAGTGTGCTTCTGGGAGGGCGTTAATCCTTCAACCAACTTAGAACAGTAAACAGTTGGCATGTCATCTTAGCAACATCAGAACTTTGGAATAATCCATAATGTTCAAGGTCATAGTCCTTAATGCTTTCCATTTTACTATAGATATCTCACATGAGAGCATGCACTGCTGTCTAGAGCAATAGGGGTTAGGGAAATATAAATGGAAGAGTAAATATGACCTCCATTTTCATAAGGAATAATCTGAAATAGAAAGCAGAACATCTGAGAAATTCCAGAAGGCCCATTGCTATCACCAACTGCTGAAAAGTGTATTTTAGTGCCAACTGTTTCACTAGAAATTATGAATAATAAATCTAAAGAAAATTATAAAATTTGATAAATGAAATCGATGAAAACTGGCATGGTAACTATCCTGTGCATTTCTTCTTTTTATTGAGGTATAATTGTATACAATAAATTGCATATTTTAAAAGCTGTAATTTGATAAGTTTTTACATAGGTATACAGCCATAGAACCATTACTATAATCAAGGTAATCAACATATCCTTTGGTTCCCAAGGTTTTTCTTAGGTGCATCTTTAATGCTTCCTTTCTGCCTCTCTTAACAGTCATGAAATTGCTTTCTGTCATTATAGTTTGGGTTTTGTGTAAATACGTATGGGTGGAATTTTTTCATATGCATTCTTTGTTTCTGCCTTATTTTATTCAGCATCATATTTTATTGGAAGATTTATTTACATTGTGGTATGTATTTACAAATAGTTTCTTCCTTTTCAGCACTGAATGTTGATTCATTGAATCGATAGAGCACAATCGTTCCTTTCTCTGCTCATGGACATTTGGGTTGTTTCCACCTTTGCGATCCTACAGCAAGAGCATCTAGGAACATTTGTGGATAAACCTTTATTCTTTACGTCTGGTGTAATCTCTCTTGGTAGATATCGAAGCCTGGAAGATCTTATGATAGGTACACACTTAAGAACCTGCCAGATACCGCTTCAAATTAATTGCCTTATTTCACTTTTCCACTAGCATCGAATAAGCATTCCAGTTGCTCCACATCCTTGTGAACACTTGATAATGTCAGTCTTTTTCATTTCTGCTGCTTTAAAGGGGAGCCCTGGTGTCACAGTGGTTCAACACTCAGCTATGAATAGAAGGATCAAAGGTACAAACATATGAATGGGTCCATAAGAGAAAGACCTGGAGGTCTATTTTGTTAAGGATATAGGTTAGGAAACCCTTGGGAGATGTTTTAGTCCTTTCTGTACTCTGTTATGGTGCCACAATGAATTAAGAAGGTGGACAGTTGTATTAGGCCAGTTGACTAGAGAGACAAATCTAGTGACACTCATATATGTATGAGAGATTATATCAATAAGTAATTAATTGTATGTGAGAAAAACATCCCGGCTTACTCCAATTCAAGTCCATGAGTCTGATACTAATCCATAAACCTTTCTTCAGACTCATGAAGTCACATGCAGTGATGCAAAATGCATGAACAACACCAGCCAGTGGGTGAAAAGTCTTGTGTATCCAATGGTGGTGGAAGCATCATAGGGCTCTGGCAGGTCTCAAAGTGGCTGGCCAGCAGGAAGGTGAAGGCAAAGAGAAAGGGGGTAGTTTCCAGAACCCTCCTTATGAGAAGACTACACCCACAAGGAGTCACCATCAGGCTTTGACCTCATGGACAGTCTAACCTTCTCCCTTATACTTTTAGATATCTTCAAGTTAACATGAAATGATGGAACACTACAGCAGTTGAAATCCAGCAGCCACTCTGCAAAAGATAGATGAGGTGACCTATTCCCATAAATATTTATAGTCTTGAAAACATATAGAATGATGCTAGTCTGTTTATAGGGTCACTATAAGTTGAAAACAATGCCATGTCAGTAGGACACTTGTTTTCTAATTTTTAAAAATGACTTATTGATTATAATGTTTATTAGTTCTGATTTGGTGTCAATTCACTGTTTTCCTAATTATGTGCTATATTTTCCTGTTTCATGGTGTATATGTAATCTTTGATTGGATGGCAGAGGTTGTGAATTTTATCTTGATGAGTGCTGAATACACACATACATATAGTCACATACACATATATTTATTTCTATTTTTTCTCAAGTGTATTGAGTGTTATTTTGATATTCCTTTAAGTTATTTGTAGGCTGTTTTATTCTTTGGGACTTTGCTTTTCTGATTTTTTTTAGGTGGTACCAGAACAGTGTGTAGTTTAGTCCTGATTATTCTCCAGGACCAAGGCAAAACTCCATGAAGTACACTGCTGAACATCCTGATCAGATATGATGTTTTTAGTTCTGTTAATGGAAGCACAGAGCTCTGGTATAGTGACCATGGTTGGACTGCTAATCACAAGGTCAGCAATTTAAAACCAGTTGATCCATGGGAAAAAAAATGAGGGTTTCTCCTTCCCCAAGAGTTGGAGTCTCAGAATCCCATAGGGTCAGTTCTACTGTGTCTTTCTAGGGTCTCTATGAGTTGGACTTGGTAGTGAATTTTGAATGAGTTAATGGCAAAATACACTCGGTTCAGCGCGACATCAACCTCAGGCAAGGTTTCTTCTACTTCTTTGCATGGTTCCTTTCATTGGCCTGGATCACTTTCCTTACCTATGGGTACTACTCCATATCTTCATGGAATTTCCTAAGATGCACAGTGCTGTCCTGAAGTAGAACTTTGGTTTTTTTAAATTTAGTTGCTTACTCAATCATCTGTTTTTGGGATTCATGGACATTTAGTTTTTTCTTGGATGTCATTCTGATCTAATCACCTTGATTGTTCTAGGCATGAGGAGGTTTTACAGAATGACTCTTATTTCCTTTGGAAATATATATATATATATATATACATATATATACACACATACAGATATATATCATTTTTTTCAGTGCTTTGTTCTAGAATTCTCTACAGAGCCACGCTTTTCTAAAAGGACATCTCAGACAATCCACACCAGACAATGTGAGTCATCTGCACTGAATTTCATGTATCTCTAAAATTGCCTGCCACTGCACACTGGGTGTTGAAAAAAAATATTATTTAGCTGTCCAATATCAACTTTTACATACAAATTAACCCAAATTTCCTTCTTTATTTACTATGTTACTTTTAGTGCTACTAGTTCTATTCTAACTTCCCAACACCATGCTCCAGCTCCTACTTCAATACCTTCAGCAGGATTAGTGTAATCCTTTCTTGGTTGCATGCTGACACACAACTCTGAAGTTGACTGGTCTTTATTGTGCTTTTTGAGCAGAGTGAGTGGCAGAAGACTTTGAAGGCAAAGGATAGAGAAAGAGGGATCATCCTGACTAGCACAATAGGTCAACTGCTCTAAAACCATATGCTTAAAAGTAGGGGATACTAGATCTGACTAAATAAAATAGAGGTGGCTCAGCCTGACACCAAAAACATTTTACCATTTGATAACTTCATATCTCATACTCTATACTAAGAATTTTCATGGTTGGACTTTCTCTCTCTCTTAAATCATTTTATTGAGAGCTCTTACAATGCTTATTACAATCCATACATCAATTGTATCAGGCATATTTGTACATGTGTTGCTATCATTTTTTTCTCAACAGTTACTTTCTTTTTATTTGTTTATCATTTTATTGGGGGCTCATACAACTTTTACCACAATCCATATATCTATTCCTTATGTCAAGTACATTTGTGCATTCTCAAAACATCTGCTTTCTACTTGAGTCCTTGGTATCAGCTCCTCATTTATTCCCCTCCCTCTCCACTCCCCCACCCTCATGAACTCTTGATAATTTATAAATTATTATTACTTTGGATTGGACTTTCTCTTACCTGAACTATAGATACATTTTTGGAACTCACCAGCTCTTGAAAAGCTTGCTTTAGATATTCTATATCCTGGATAACCCCTAAGTAATGTGAACATTTTATCCCACCATGTGTTGACCTTGACATCCTGAATTAATAGGAATGTGTTGATTAAAAAATTTTCATATTTGTTTTTGTTCGATGCTATCAATTGGATTGAAACGCAGCATGGTCCTGCGTCATCCTCACAATTATGATGCTTGCGGTCATGATTGCAGCTACAGTACCGATTCATCTCCTCATGGTCCTCCTCTTGGTTGTTGCCCTTCTACTCTACTAACCTAGTGCATTTTTCCGGGGACAATTGCTTTAGATCCCATTGGACCTCCTTCCAGTTCTAACTTGTGGAAGGGGTGGGGGAACCAGGCAGGGCACTCTGAGCTTCTGAATGATACCATTCATTTCATGGAGACTTTATCTCCCACCTCACAGGCTTCCCAAGGTCCTTCCTGCTTTCTCCTCAATTCTTCATGGGCCTCCAACTTCAGCTTCTATCTCTTTGCCTGGAGGGTGATTTCCAGTCCAAGTTTATTTAGGCATAGACCCTTTATTCACCCCGCAACTAACTTTCTCTAGCAATCATGGCATTTGGACACCAGTACAAACAAGCAAAGTTATGCCTCTGCGGAAACAGCACCTTTGTCCCGAGAGCTAGCTCTCCTGTTCTGTCTGTGGATCTTGAGTCAACTGAAGAGCTGGAGAGAGTGAAATAGAACTTCACAGTCACTTACCCAAGCAGTTCATACCTTCCTTACCTTTCCCAGCTCATAGTTTATTATGTAAGATCTACATTCTTTATTACGGCCTCTGTGGCTTATAAATTTAAACTTACGTGTAACCTATGCGCTCACATTTCTTATTTGGCTTTGGGGCACATCAGAAGAGTAGTTCAAGCTGATTAGTGAACCATTAAAGCAGCTGCTGTGCCATTGAGAGTGCCTTTTGTAACATATCCACTCATATATAAGCATCTCTCCTGATTTAAACGTCTTTTCCCGTGTGTATTGAGAAGGCAGGAGAGAAGCACATATCATGCACACGTAATCCCAAGTCATCTGTGTGTTCTTTCAAAAGCTATTTCCAGAGCAACTAGCATTTTCAAAGAGGCAGTATTTTGGCCATGTATTTGATTGATAGCTAAGTTAGAAAAATAAGCTAAGTTTAAGGCTTTACTATACTTTCCTTCTACATACCTACACACATACTCAAGTAACTAGTTAGAGGAGGTGGTCTCTTCTCATAAGACTCATGGTGTCAGGAACACTATACAGGGTGCATTTAAGTTAGAATCAACTCGAAGGTAGTGCTTCCAGTTTAATTTCATGTACAAAATAAACAAAATGTTTTTTTTCATGAACTTTTTTGAAACCCCCTCATATAGACAACTACATGGTTAACTGACTGGAAGAGCTCTATATTTATGCCCATTCTAAAGAAAGGTGACCTAACAGAATGCTCAAACTATAGAACAGTGTCACTGATAGCACACACAAGGAAATTTTTGCTTAAGATTATCCAACAACTGTTGCAGCAGTCTGTGTTAGTCCAGGTAGACTAGAGAAACAAATTCATAAGCACACATATGTATATAAGAGAGAGGTTCATATATAAGAGGAATGAAACATTGGTAAAGTATTCCAACCCAGTCCAGTCCAAGGTCCTAAGTCTGATATTAGCCCATATTTCTGATAGTAATCCATAAGTCCTCTTTAGACTCATGAAACTCATGAGATGACACCAGGACAAATACAGGCCAATGGGTGCAAAGTCTTGTGTATCCAGTGGCGTTGTAAACATCTCAACACTGTTTGGGGCCTCTCTGTGGCTTCCCAAGCATCTCAGGACAGGCAAGAGTCTCTACGTGGTTTTTCCAGCTTCAGAGGTCTGGTTACATCAGGGTAAGTCCATGTGGTTTCTCCTCTGGGATGTCTCACAAGGTGTCAGCTTTGTGTCTTGTCAGTAGAGCATCTCCAAGGGACTGAGTTGTGAGTCTCTCACCTCCGAAAGGGGAATACAGGCATATTTCACAGAATTCTTAGGAGAAGACTATGCCCACTGAGAGGTCTCATTGGCTATCTCCAGATTTACAGGCTGGACCCCACCTCTATACTCTTAAACTTTGAATTGACACCAGATTAGGTGACTTTTACACAGTCCACTGACAGAGAACTGCAAAAAGTCTAGGCCAGATTCAGAAGAGGACATGGAACAAGGGATATCATGCTGATGTCAGATGGATCTTGGCTCAAAGCTGAGAACACCAGAAAGATATCTACTTGTGTTTCATTGACTATGCGAAGGCATTCGATTGTGCAAACCCTAACACGTGGTGGATGATTTGAGAAGAATGAGTATTCCAGAACACTTCATTGTGCTCACGGGGATGTGGTCCATGGATCAAGAGGCAGCTGTGTGAACAAAACAGGCAAAGACTGCCTGGTTTAGAGTCAGGAAAGATGGGCAGCAGGGTGGATTCCTTTCACCATACTTGTTCAATCTGTGTGCTGAGCAAATAGAGAAGCAGGACGATATGGAGAAGAGTAGAGTGTGACACCAGGATTGGAGGAAGGCTTGCTAGCAAGCTGAGATACGCAGATCATGCAACCTTGCTTGCTGAAAATGAGAAGGAATTTAAGAATTTGCTGATTATAGGCGTTAGGCTGGTTTGTAGCTCATTGTAAAGAAGACCAAAATCCTCAATACGGGACCAAGATTTTTTTTTCCCCACAGCATCATGTATGAGTCCTCCAGTGCTTCAACTTTTACTTAAAAGGTGATTCTTCTTTGTGTTTTTAGAGAACAGTAAAATTTAGATATCTAGTCTATTTGCCCGCTGATAATGATAGCTATGTACTATTTGGGAAATTGAATTTTAACCAGCCCCGTGCCTTTTCATCTAAAGGTTTCTTTTGTCTTTTGTGTAGATCAGTACCAGTCACTGTCACATCAATTCTGACTTATGAAAGCCCAATGTGTGTCTCAGGTTGTGCTATGTGGTCACTCAGGTACCTACCTCTGTGGGGACTCAAACCATGAAGCTCTCAGTAAGCAGTTGAGTATATGTGCACCAAACAAGGACTCTCATTTGCTCATAAGCTTAATTAGTGAGAGCAAAGCCACTTGGTTACCTCTTCAGTAGCAAAATGAGTGTCAACATCTTGGTCAGTACCTTGGCCTCTTTTCCCCCAAACCATGGAAATGCACCTAAATTTCCACGTATAAAGCAATTCCTATGTATTACTGAAAATCCTCAACTATTCAAGGATTTTTTGTGAGAGTTTGTGTTTTGTCTTCAAAATGCAGATGGCTGCATTAATCCAGACCTATACCCAACTGCACTCAACTTTATATTCTCTAAGTGACACTTTCTCCAACTTTCTTGCTTCTGTCACCTCATGATCCTTTCTATGTAACATGCTTTTCTACCTGTTCAACTTCCATTCTGCCTGCGGTATTCCAAGCAGTTTTCACTCTTGTTAGAGTTCCACAAAAACTGGAGAACAGCTGCCTTCCCTCTGTGGATAATCATCCTTCTGAGGCTTGAGGGCTGTAATTCATTTCCTTACCTTCAGTTGAAGAAACTCTTGCCAAACATTTCAGAAGGCCTACCGGTTGCAGCTTTTAAGAAAATATCCATAAGTTAAAGCCAAGTCATAGAAAGGTGACAACCTTTTTTTGGAGCCAAGCATGATCAGGGTCATGGAATTCAAAAGTGTAAGCCATGTGGAGACATTCCCTGTTAAGAAAGCCCTTAGGCAATGGCAAGATCATGACATTATTTATACTTATCATCTCAAATTATTAGTTCATACTTAAAGGAACATATGTTTGGCTATGGCATGATGCGATCACAGAAAAAAGAACTAAAGAAAATTCAGAAGTAGCATGATTTCTGGCCCTGTCATGGTACCATCCAGTACTCAGAGATCTCCTTAGTGATTTTTTTGAGTATCTACTACGTCTAGGCACTTTCTCAGGGACCAAAGCTACAGTTTTGTCAAGAAAGACCTCAGAATGATCATCTTCTTAAAATAAATATAAAATTTCCTCAAACAAACCTTGTCTGTTATAATCTTTTCTGCTTAACACTGTTCAAACCAAGATAGAAGTATTGATGTAAAACCTATTTGGAAAATGTAGAAAAAAGTAAAAATAGAAAGAAATAATTGATAGTAAAATCTTTCAGAATTTTAGAAGGGAATAACAAATTCTTACAAATTGAGGTAGTTTGGAGGACTGCAGTCTGCAAAGGCCAGGGAGTCTTGCTGTTGAGTAAATTAAAAGCAAGACCATAGGGGGTTTATTTAGTCATTTAAATGACTGAACAGGGGTTGACCCCTGGTGGCGTAGTGACTGTGCTCCGGACTGTGGCCCACTGGGTTGGAGGTTCAAATTCAGCAGCAAGGCTGGGCCTCCTACTCCCACCACCAGAGGGCAGTGATGCCCCCCCCCAAAAAAAAACAAAAACAAAAAAAAAAATAAATGACTGAACACAAAGTTGATGATCTGAAATGTAAACCTCCATCTAACTTACAATAAAATATTATAAGCAAAAGCAAAAACTTAAAAACATAAGCAAAGCGGGAAGGATAATGTATCTGGAATACCACTAGAGTGGGGAAATGGGGGAAACAGACTAGAGAAAGCCAGAGGCCATGCCAGTGGAAAGATCTTTAATATTGAAGTACAAACTTGAGAGGCTATTGAACTCAGATCTGAGAAGAAACCTGGGATATTTAGATTTTCCAAAAGGGTCAGCAAACTCTTGTATTATCACATAGGGACTATTGTCTTGTAGAACAGAATCTGACATGTGGAGGGGTTTATATTTATCTTTGTATTTAAAATTTTAATTATTAAAAGGTCATTTTATTGGGGGTGCTTATGGCTTTTATAATGCTTCATATGTCAGTTATATCAAGCATATTTAAATATATGTTGCCACAATTGTTTTCTAGATATTTACTCTCTATTGAGCCTTTGGTTCCAGTTTTTTCTCTTCCCCCCCAACTTTGTGACCCCTTGATAAATGATAAATGATTATTACTTTCATATTCAATACATATATGTTAAGTGAATTAGTAGGTTCCAGGCTTAATCATCCAGTGCACACTCTTCGGTTCTTTGTTGACAATGTTCTTAAAATGTGAAGAGAATGGAATGCTTTCCTTTCCAGCTATGACAGGCTAAGGAACAAGACTCATATCTTTGGTAGCTTTTTCAAGTATTAGGATTTTACATCAAATACTACATCTCCCTGGGCCACTCGTGGCGTAGCGGTTATGAGTTGGGCTGCTAACTGCAAGATCAGCAGTTTGAACCCACCCACCACTCTGCAAGAGGAAGATGGAGCTCTCTAATCTGGAAAGCGTTCCAGTCACAGAAACGCACAGGGCAGTTCTTCCCTGCCCTATTGGGTCTCTGTGAGACAGAATTGATGCACTGGCAGCATGCTGGCGTTTCTTGATTTTAGTACAGCTCTGAGACAGCATTTGTTTCTAACAGAACTTCATTTTCAGGAAAGGTGAGCATGAAAAAAAAGGGTGGATAGAGAATGAATGATTTAATCTCTTTTTCAGAGAGAAGATGGGAGACTAACAGCTGTAGATAACTGACACCTTTTAATTTCATTATATATATATATACTCCTATATAATACGTACATATAAATGCTTGGGGGTTGAGTTTTATTTTCACCACAGCATGTTTCACAAGGCTCTCACAGCTGATGTAGCAGCAGGGAATAACTTAGCAGCCCTTCAACAAAGTTATGCAGTGCGATGGGAGGGCTGGGGGTGGGGTTTCTCTGCTTCCTTGTTTTCAATTCCAGAAGAATCAAACCTTCTGTGTAGGCTGCCTGACCTAGGCCATGGCCTTGTCGGTGGCTCCTTAATTAACAAAGGGTTTTTTTATTTATCCAGCGCAAAGCTTTTCTTAACTCCTTTCCCTATCCACTAAACCAGCCATGCAGATCAGCACGTACTGGGAAACCTCAAAGAAACCCAACAGTGGGCTTAAAAGAACACAAGCAGCCAGCTGAAGGGGAGTTTAATAAGCCTGGGCTCTCCTTTTCTTCTTCCCGGATCACATTTTACAGAACTCTCCTTTTTTTTTTTTTTTTGTACAGGGGAAAAAAGAAAAGCCAGCCTTCACAGAGGCCCGAGAGATGGCGGACAGTCAGGGAGTTAGGGATGGGGGCAGTGGGTTGGGAAAGTAGAGGCGAGTGTGGTTTGGTTCACAGCTGGTACTTAGATAGTTTAGTATTTCTGCAGCCTCACACTAACGGTAACCTGAATTATCTAGGCCCATGAGAGATTACTATCAGCAAGTCAATGTTCATTTATGGCGCCTTTATGTACAGCAAAACACAATATTGCCAGGCTCTACCTATGTCATCCTTGTCATGACTGGTGTGTTTGAGTCCGTCCTTGAGGCTCCAATACCAGTCCATCTCTCTGGCTGGTCCTCTGTAACCCTGAACGCAACATCTTCCTCTAGGGACGTTTCCAAAGGAATTGATTTGGAGAATGCTCTGTTGTGATTCATAAAGTCTTCACTACATATTTTCCTATCGATCCTCAGATCTTTCTTCTCTGTCTGTGAGTCTCACTGAAATCTGCCCTGTTGGCATACCATCTAGCAGACCAGTACTGTAACCAGCAAGGTTGCATGGTAGACAAACTGTCAGAACCTGAAACTATATACATGGCCTTCCCCTGAGAGCTTCACTCAAATTATCATCTCTCCTTTTCAAAGAATTAGTAGGCTAGCTGAGCTGAATTACATTTTTACCTCTAGACAATGATCACTCTGATCATTGAAGAAGGACTCTCATATTGTCAGCCTGTCTGGAGCAACCCTCAGTCTTGGCAAACAGCACTGAAGCTGGCAGAAAAACTTATGTTGCCATTGGCAGTCTCCAAGCATTCCAGCGAGGGAGGGCCTACTTTCTCCCAAGAGATAGTGAGATGAGTGTGTGCCAGGTTCTCTGTGATCTTTGACTCTCAGCTGCATGACTGGGAAGAGAACCAGTCACAAAGATATCATGAAGGATTCTATCGCAGAGCCTCAAAGCAATTATTTCTGAAAAATCATTCTCTGGTAGAGGAAGAGAATAAAAGATGAGTGACCAGCCAAAATAGAAAATGGTATGGGAGTCAGAATCTCTAGGCCACTTTCTATTTTTATGTCCCATACTAAATATTTAGGCTAAAATCCTCTCCTACTTACCATCTCACTGTGTCCAATGAAAGCCTGTAGAATGGTGAGATAGGTCCAAAATGCCCATCCGCTGAGTCTCTAACAGTGCTGGTGACATTTAGAGTTCCATTAACATTCATAGGGACTCCCTAAATAGTATATAGTTAGTGTGCTTGATGGCTAACTGAAGGGTTGGACATTGACGTTCACTCAGAAGCACATTGGAAGACGTGCCCTGCTATCTCCTTCTGAAAGTGCATCCATTGAAAGCCCTGTGGAGCACAATATTACTCTACTTTGGACTTGAGTGGTTTGGTATTGATCAAAAGGCAGTTGGTTAATATTCATGTTCCTTTGCAGTTGAATTGGCGTCATGTGATTATTTCTGGCCACGGTTGTGAGTGGAAATGTTCTGTGCCATTTCAAGGCCAAGGCAAAGAAGAACCAATATACCACTTCTATCAGTCTTTCCTTTGCTCTGGAAGTCTCAAAAGATGTATGTTCAGATGAAAAGACACCTTGACCCCCAAGTCAAGGGTTAGATGAGAATTCTCTCCAAATCACATTGGACTTTGTTTGTGTGAGCATTAGACTTTTGATGTGCCAAGATATGGAAAGTAGAGGTTCTTCATTCCAACTAATAGCACTAGTTCTCTTGATGACTGTGATGGTGTCAGACTGGTTGTTTCCAGGGATCACTTCCATCACACAAGGGCGTCCCAGGGAAGGTCAATGGAAAGCTTCTTCTCTCTAGTCCAGAAAAGTCTCTATGGTGTAAGATTCTTTTGTGAAAGCTTCGAGAATCAAGCATCATCAAAAGCACATCTCTGAGTGTTTGAGAAACCTATGAGTGGACAATAGGAAACCCTTCCTTGCTTACCAGCACCCATGTGCTGATGCCAGTGTGCCAATATCCTAATACCTCAAAGGTATATCTGATTGATTGCATTGGTTGATTCACGAATTATTCATTGGGTACTTAAGAACTGTAGGAACTTTTCTGGGTCTTGATAAAATGAATTTGGCCCAATTCCTGATTCTGCTCTCATTCTGGCAATATAGTGGTTATATAACTTGATGGAAGGCAACATGAAATTCTGAACCTGGTGCTGACACATATCAACAATCTCCCAATTCCTCAAGAATCTTATCATCTGGCAAGAATGCTTTCTCTGCTTGCTCTTACAGCTAGTAATACAGATTCCATTGGTGTCTCCAGGACACCAAGCCAGGGAGTGGACAGCCTTTAAACCTTTATCACTAACTACAAGGCCTTCTGATTCAGGTGTATAGTCAAGGAGAAAATGCTTCCCAAGAAGCAGGAAATCAGTGTGCTTAAGAGAGATCCCATGCACCTTGTGGATTATCTGGCTAAGGTGTGTGTTACTCAATCCAGGATATATTGTCACTTCACTAAGCAGTGAATAAGGGAGACCGAAGTAGAATTTATTCCTTTGAATTATTGTATTGGCGAAGAATATTGAATATCCTGTGGCATTCCATATGGAATATGGAATATTCCAGAACATATTTGCTCTGGAAGAAGTGATAGCCAGAATGTTCCTTAGCAGTGAAGAGAGAAAAGCTTTGTCTCACGTGCTTTGGATTGATCATGGAAGAAGGCCATCATGGTTGGTGAAGTTGAGTCAGTGAGCAAAAGAAGGCCCTCAGTAAGGTGTATTGACACAGGGGTGACTCCAGCATAGTATTGATAACGTTTCAGGGTGCTGTACCTAGATGGACTGTACCTAGTAGGAGCTGACTCAGTGGTGCCAAACAACACTAAGAGTCCTAGTTATGGAACTGGATTTGGAACAAATCTGGCCTAGTAGTCCTTTGACTTCTAGGACTGTAGTACATCTTCCAGTTCTGCCTACCCTATTCACTCTTTTGTGTTTTTGTTGAAGAGATATTTATGGTTATATCACATCTGTTGTGCTAGTCCAGCTAAACTAGAGAAACAAATTCATAAACATACATATGGAGATAAGGGTAAGGTTTATATATAAGAGGAATAGGAGATTGAGAAAGCATCCCAACCCAGTCCAGTTCAAAGTCATAAGTCCAACATTAACCCATATGGCCGATACCAGTCTATGACGTCTCCTTCCAACTCATGAAGTCATAGGCCATTGGGTGCAGAATCCTGGCGCTGGCAGGGGCCTCCCCATGGCTCCTTGCTTCATGGACTCAGGGTCCATCAACAGCATCCAGTGGTGGTAGAGGAAACTCAGCACTGGCAGGGCTTTCCACGTGGCTTTGCCAGCTTCAGAGGTCTGGGTCTATCAGGATAAGGCCGTGTGGCTTCTCCTCTGGCTTCTTCAGCTCTTGGGACCCTGCCATATTGTCTTGTCTGTAGTTTCTTGTCTCTGAGACTAACTTCCAACAACTGGGCAGATAGCTTCTCACCTTCACGAGGGAAATATTGTGAGATTTCCCAGAAGTCTCAGGAGAAAACCATGCCCACACGGAGGTCTCATTGGCTACTCAATGGCTATCTCCAGATTAACAGGCTAGACTCCACCCCTACATCTCAATCGTGATATTAATATAAGCACATGACTGCCACATTTGTGTTCCGTGGTCTTCTTTTCTTGAACAACAGGGACTTTTTATCCCCATACTAAATGATTTTCCTTTGATTTAGGCTTTTGTGAAGAAGCAGAGTAACCATGAATTAATCCATCAAAGGGGTGCAATAAAATATGTCTGTAGCCCTAGTATGAAGTTTTAATAACAATGATTACTGAGTCATGGATAGAGGGAAAGGGGGGAATTAGAAGAAATTGTCTAAGGTCAAAAATGAATCTCCCTTAAGTCAGAATGAGAGAGAAGTAAACAGTCTCAAGATAGAGGCTGAGGAGTCACCCTAGTGCGGAGCCAGGGGGAATTGCCGACTCAGTAAAACATTGTCTTTGATGCCTTTGCTCCAGGGACTTGCTCTTTAATGGAGGGTAATTAATTATCATCATCCACTGTTACTTAGTAATAATCCTTTTACAGGCTTTTGGGCCTTCCAGATGCATGCCGCTGTCTAATATCCAGGCTGGAGGGAAGTGGTTCTTGGGTGGATGAAAATTGCATCCCTGGAGAGCTTCTGCCTTGGGCATACTCTCCCCAAGACTGTGACTCATCAACTGTATGAGCTAGGTTCTCTGAGCCTAGTTGGTATCCAGGAGTCACACATGCAGGATAGTCTAAGAGAGTGAGAAAGCATGGTCACAGCTCAGTTTTCACTCTGGAAGCAGAAGAACACTGTGGGAACCTTTATTATTATTGAAAAATAGTCCATAATGTTTCAAATCAGTTGTTTCTGCTCTACTCTAATGTCATTGGGCAAATTGCTTCATGCCCTAGGTGCAGGTTCCCAACCTGAGCTGGGCACAATAAGGATCTTTTTTCTTTAACTTTAGCATGAAGATGATCAAACTCACTTAGCTGAAGGAGCTCTCCAAGGAAAGGTGCAGCATAAATATAGCTGTAAGACTGCCTTCACAATGATTCTATGCCTTGAACAAGGGTTACAGTAACCTGATTACCTGTCTATGACCTTTGTGTTTCCATTTATTGTTTTCTTTCCTGAAGAGAGATGATGAGAAGTGGATAGCGGAGAAGAAACTCACATCCAGAAAGCACCACTGCTTTATATATGTGGCTAAACTGCTTCACTTGGGTCCTCATGTATAAGTCTTCATGACAACTCTCTTAGGGAAGCATTAACATCTTCATCTTCTAGATAAAGTGAGGATCAGATATATTAACTGACATATTGGAGAAGACACAGTTAAAACTCAGTGTCAGTAATTCAGAGTCTTCCCATTCTTCAGGACCTCCTCTTGGGTAGAAAAATAAGGGGAAGAGAATGTCAAAAGCCAGGAAAAAGAACAAAGCCATATTTCTCATCCCTGCACTTCTGTCATATTCCATTCCTTTTTCATTCTAACCTTCACGTTGTGTTCACGTCAAGAATATCCAGGAATTAGAGGGTGAGTGGAATATCAGAATGAGAGATCAAGGATGGCAGTCATAGGGCTGTGCTTACTCAAACCCACCCACATTCCTGATCTCAATGCTCCTTTTCCCTTATCTCCACCCCTCCACTTGCTGCTTAGACATGACTACTAACCTCCCTACTCTATAGCTGAAGAGCATCCTGCCCTCTTCCCTGGGGCTGCTCCACCCAGAAGCTCCATTTGACTCCTACAGTAGCCAAGCTCCAGATGACAGGGAAGTTAGAGGAGAAACATGGGCTGCCAGGCGGTGTCAGGTACTTGGGAGTGACCTGAAAAGATAAAGAGAGTACCCTGCCCTTCTTGGACCACTAAGTAGAAGGAAGTTCAGAGATAAAGTTCCCTTCCTCTCTCCACATTGACTTTTCCTGCTGATGGAGGCTGATTTCAGTCTTGGCAGATGGGAGAGAACGTAGAACTTTAATGCTACAGCCTAGAATTTACATCTGTGCTTTTATGTCCTGGAAAACACATCTTATTCTTTTTACTTCTCTCTTGGCATTTTCCAACCTTAAATGTGATAAGAGAAGTGGTGACCCATGAGTCGGTAAAGAAGAAAATAATTTAATTCTAAGACATATTTTTAAGACATTGACATACTACGCTCCAGTATAGAATTGTAATTAAATATGGTGTGTGTGTGTGTGTGTGTGTGTGTGTGAGAGAGAGAGAGAGAGAGAGAGAGAGAGAGAGAGAGAGAGAGAGAGAGATAGTAAACAGAAGGAAAGAGCTAGAGAAGGAGAGAAAAGAGTTGCTGGGGTAAAATAGCAAGACAGATTTCTAAAGTCGAGAGGTATAACAGATGCTGGTGTTAGTGATGAAATATAAAGAGAGGATAATTTCTAATGAAGATTTTTGTTTAGAAATGAGTTAGTGAAAGAGGTTGAATTCAGATAGTTGCTTCTGCACCAGGTAGCCAAATCAGATAAGGTACAAAGCTACATCTACCACTCCCTAAAAAGGCAACAGTTGAGAACATTTTAGACTTGAAATTTCTTCTTTATTGGTTATGATGTAATCGCTATCAACTAAATAGGTGAGTTGCCTCAACTCCCAGACTGTGGAGGAAGAATTGTATGTAACATGGTTAATTTCTGAACAGGACTAAAGGCTAAAATGCATTTCTAACCTTTTTAAATTTGCATAGTACTTCTCCAAAATAGAGAATAATTGGTAGTCATCTCACAAGAAAAAAAAATCTTTTTTAAAAACATTCTCTTCACAGGTTCATAGACTGAGAACTGCAAAGCCTACGAGTACAAAGGCAGTGACTGCTCCTGGTATGGTCCCTTTATTGCTAGACATTTTGTAAGGACATTCTAAGAATTATTCTCTTTGATCATCAGAAGAGAAATCCCATTTTCAGAAGAGTCCCAAATAATTAAGTCATATATCACTTAAGCCCATGGAATTACCAAATAGCAGAACCAGGGTAGAAACCCAAGTATTTCACCTTCAAGAGCCCATCTGACTTGGTGGACAGAGCTTCTTCTTCACAACCCACCCATCATCAAGTTTCCCTCTAGTCACTTCCTGCTCTTTGACTTATGGTTGTGAAGCAAACCACTCCCAAACAGTGATTGGTCTTATGATTGGTCTTCAAACTTTGTAAGTCTGGAATTCAGAAAGGGCACCGGAAATTGGCTCTTCTCTGTCTCATGTTCTTACATGGTATGATGTGAATGATTGGAGGTGATGAACATGATGGGAAGTTGGATTTGCTAGGGCTAGAGGATCCACTTTCAAGAGGATTTCTTCACTCACATGTCTGGTGCTTGGGATGGAATGACAGGGTTTAGAGCATTGACTTTTGACCTCTTGATCTTATGATCTCTGCATAGACAGAATGCTTACATACAGACTCAGCATCTGAACACTGGACGCTCTAGTGAATGGTGGCACTACAAGGACTCTTATAACCCCGTCTTGATTATCACCTAGCTTGACTTCTACCATTAATTACTGAATCGAGTGTCACTCCCAATACCAGCCCTAGTTGTTCTTGAGTAGATTATGAGTCAGGGTAGCTGAATGGGTGTCAGGGTAGAACTGCTGTCCTTAGGGCTTTTAATGACTGACCTTTTTCAGAAGTAGGTCACCAAGTCTTTCTTCCAAGATGCTTCTGACTTGACTCCTATATCCAGCCTTTCAGGTAGAAGGTGGATATGTCCATTGTTTGCATTATCCAGGGACTCTGGCTTTCAGTAGAAGTAACGAAATCTAAATCCTCCCACTTCCCCATCTCCCATTTTCTGTGTCAAGTAAGCAAGTGGATTGAACACTTTAGATTCTGCAATCTGTCAAGGGAAAGTACATGGAATCTTCTTTTGATTTTTCTTATTTTTAAACTAATTAAGGATCGATATGGAGAAAATTGGAAAATGTGTTTGTTTGAAAGATCCTATTCTTCATTATTCTGGTGATACAGTGAGAGAGAGAGAGAGAGAGAGAGAGAGAGAGAGAGAGAGAGAGAGAGAGAGAAACCAGGTCAGAAGAGCAAGTAGACAACGCTCACCAGTGGGATGCTGACTGGAGGGAACCAGAGTCTTAACATATTGGTTGAGATTCAGAATCCGTTTGCTTCACCCAACTCTTCTCATTTATAGCTGAAGTGACTGTGGCAGTCGCTTAACCTGGTGCCTGTCAATCTGGAGATAGCCAATGAGATCTCTGTGTGGGCATGGCCTTTTCCTGAGAGTTCTGGGAAATGTGGTAATTCCTTCTTGAAGGCAGAGACACTATCTAACTCAGGCCCTTGGAGAGGCTCTATTGACAAGACACAAGGCTGCCTCCCTTTGAGACATCTGGAGGAGAAGCCACATGGGCTTACCCTGATGGAACCAGGCGTCTGAAGCCAGAAAAGTCACATAAAAACTCCTGCTAGTGCTGAGATGCTTGAGAAACCAAACAGAGGCCCCTGCCAGGGATGAGATGTTTTTACCACCACCTGATACACAAGACTCTGCACCCACTGGCCTGTGATTGTCCTGGTGCCATTGTATGTGCCTCGTGAATCTGAAGAAAACTTTATAGACTGGTATTGGACATATGTGCTAATAATTAGCCTTGTGGGCTTGGACTGGACTGGGTCGGGACACTTTCTCAATGTTCTATTCCTCTTGTATATAAGCTTCTCCCTTATATACATATGCATGTTTATGAATTTGGTTCTCTAGTCTACTTGGACTAACACAGTGACTATGGCAATGAGGAAAAGAGACCTTCCCAGAACGGTGCTGTGAAGGAGGGTAGATACGAGCCCCATGTGACTATTTCAATTTGAATAAACCAACATCAAAACTTAGTCTTCTAGTCACACTGACCACATTTCAGTTGCTCATGTACCACCGGGAGTTACCATACCGAACAGTGCAGATATAGAACATTTTTCTTATTTTAGAAAGTCCTCTAAGACTGGGCGGCTCTAGAGTCCCATAACCAACTCCTTAACCTAGAACCAGTCCTAAAACCAACTCCTTAACATAGAACCAGTCCCTGTTTCCCCCCAAGTTTCCAGGGAACTAGCCCACAAGCCCCAGAGACCTAAAAAACCTGGCCACTATTCAACTTGTCACTGACACCTTAAAGTCTGGTGGAGAAAACTGAAAGACTGAAGAGAAGAGGGTCAGGTAGTCCTGGGGAGGGAAGGACCTAGGAGGTAAACTTATGGGCAGCATGATGTGCAGCTGCTGCCGAGTGGAGATGAGCCCCACACCAGGAGAGGGAGGCTCCCACATGCTCAGTGCAGCAGAAAGAACTGCATCATGAGCACTCTTTTGGCTCCGGCCCTGGCCTGTCAAGATGCCTCCGTTAGCGTGGCAGCTCTCTGCTGTCACCTTCAATCCAGCACTGGGGTCCAAAGACAGCTTTCCTCCCTTCATAATCCTCTTGGTGCCAGGCGCCAGCATCCCTCCCATTCTAGGCAGGCACTGCTGCTGTCTTATCTTCTGAAGCAGGGAGGGGGCTGTCAGCTCCTCCTCCTTCTCACTGCCAGGCGCCACCGAAACCCCTAGGGCTCTGTGCCTACTTGAAGAACAAGTGGCAGAGGCTTGGAGTCTGCCTTCTGGCGCCAGCCCTATCCCCAATCTTCCATATAGCTTTGGCCAAGCTAGTTCATCTTGCTGGGTGTTAGTTTCTGATCTGCAAAATAAAGATGGAGTGGAGGACATCCATGCTTATCATGCTTCAATTTGCACACAAATCTCCCCAGTCCTTGCTAAAATGCAGATTCTGATTCTGTAGGACTGGGGGGGGGGGGGGGGGGGCTGAGATGCTGCATTTTTTAATTTAATTAATTTTTTTTGAGATGCTGCATTTTTAATAAGTTCGCAGGTGATACTTCTGCTGCTGCTCTGGGGACCATACATAGAATGTCCCTTGACATCCAGCACTGTCCTAGGGAATGATGTGATGAGATTCATGTCTAGCATCTGTGTTATCATCTATGTCTGTACCTGTTCCTGGTAGCCACTTGTCACAAGTGACCACTGAGCATTTCCAATGGGATCAGTGAACCCAAGAAATAGACTTTTCTTCAATTTTATTACTTAAAAACTTTTATATATGCTTACTGGACAGCACAGGATAGATAATCTCTAAGATCTGCCTTTGCTTAGCTATGAGATATCAAACAGGTCACTGAATGTCTCAGAAGCTCAGGGATAATTCTCCCTGTTTAACAGGGTTGCTTGTGGGATACAGTATGATTGATAAACTGTAGCGACATGTGCTATATAGTAACATTATTACTATCATACAGTTGAGCACAGATGTTAGATCTAGGGCATTGGAGGCTGAAGACCTGGGTTCAATTTCCATTTCCACCACTTTCTAGCCCTGACTTTGACTCTCTCCGAGATTCCATGTTCTTAGCAAAAATTGTGAATAAAAGTAACTCTCTCTCAAGATGGCTGAGAGAAATAGATGGATAAAAGACCAGTGTGTGACAAGTACAGTGCTTGAGGCCTGATGGGGACCCTGTTAACACCAAAGGAGGACATTGGAGTCACCTGGATTGGGTGGACCTTCAACTGAAATCCTAGATGAACAACTGTGTAACCTTGGGCAAATTACCAAATCCCTCTCTGCTGTGGTTTCCTCCTCTTTCGAATGAGGACAATAACCCTGGCATGAAAGTTTTAATTATTCATTAATTTCATTATCTCATGAATAGTACTTGAGCTCTTTCTGTATATCAGGTTCTCTGCTAGGTGCATGAGAGAGAACAGCAAATAACACCAGAAAATGTCCCTGCTTTTATGATCCATATGATCCAATAGGAGCTAAATCGAACACCACAAAAAAGGACAGAGACCTTAGCATTGTTTATGTCTCCCAAGAAATGGGAGTGGAAATGTACACCAGACTTTGAGGGCAATGTAAACACATGGAACAACTATTGACAAGTGTGTCAACTTTTATCAAGGAACTTGACTGCATATTGCATTGAGCATATCTGCTGCAAAAGGTCTCTTTGAAGTGTGAATGAGCAAAGATGTCACTTAAGAAGACCAGGAGGCATCTGACTTAAGCCATAGTCATTTCAGTGGCCTCATGTGCCTATCCACCACTTCTCTGTGCATTTGTCCTATCACAGTGACTTGTACGTTGCTATGGTGTTAAACATGATGCTACTGGTATTTTATGTGCAGAGTAAAAGCAAGAACTTCCAGATTAAGAACAGACTATGAAGAAGGAGAAGGCTGCCCACTTTGGGAGAATTAGCTGCTATAAACCCTGGGATAGCACCGAAACATTGGGACTTATTGAAAACTTCGTGAATAGAAGTAAACCATTGTCAGAGAGAGTGTCAGAAGATGAGGCCCTCAGGTCCGAAGGCAGCCAGACTATGATGGAGTGAAAGCTGCCTTCTCAAAGTAGAGTCGACCATGGTGATTTGGATAAAGAAAAGCCTGCAGGAGTCAAGGGTTCGGGATCTTCACTCTGAACCTTACTTCACTTATTGATGGGTTACAACTCCAGATAAGAATAAAGAGATGCCAACCACACCAGGGAAAAACACTAAGGGTGTGCAACAGAGTGTGGAGATCCAGATGGAATGACCACGATAAATCCTGGGACCAGGGAGTGGCACCCCATCTAACTCAACCAGGAGACACTTCTGGAGGTCAATGAACAGAGCTTGAATTACTTACATGTTTTTATATTGTTATTATATACATATGTATGTATATATATCATTAGTTGTTGTTGTTGTTGTTATCATTGCTTTATTTTCTTTGGTTGCTTCATTTTAGGAAGGTTCTTTTGGGAACATATTGCTACCTTTGCAGGTCTATCTAGATAAGGTAGGCTGGATGAACAGTCTGGAGGCGAAAACGATCACACTGAGTATTCCCGGGTGTGGGGGAAAGGAGGTGGTGTTGAACAGCCCAGGGATAAGGGTATACCAATCGATCCAAAATTAGAGACAAGGTGGATGAGAGAAGTCCAGTAGGGACTGTAATGTAGGTAATGTAATAGAGAGAAAATACTCAAACCCAATGGAGGCTGAGTATGATAGTGGGACAAGAGGGAAATAAAAGGAAATAGAGGAAAGAACTGGTGGTAAAGAGAATTTCTAGAGGTTTAAATACAGACATGTACATAGGTGCATATATCTATATGTGACAATGGGGGAATAGATCAACGAACTTATACATATAGGCTTAGTAGTAGAACAGCAGATGGGCATTGAATCTCCACTCAAGTACTTCTTAAATGCAAGAGTACTTTGTTCTATTAAATTGGCATTCCATGATGCTCACTTTCCCTTCCCGATCACTGAAGACAAATGTATGCATAAGAAATGGTGGTGAAGAAAGCAGATAGTGCCCGGCTATCAAAAGATGTAGTTTCTGGGGTTTAAAGGCTTGAGTAAACAAGCGGACATACAGCTCAGAAGCAACAAAGCCCATATGAATGAAGCACATCAGCGTGTGGACCATGAGTTGTCAAAGGGATCAGTTATCAGGGTTTAAGAACTGAAAACCATAACATTGCATGCTCGATTTCCTGATATGATCACTGATGAAAAATGTGTGCATAAGCAAATATGGTGAAGAAAGCTGATGGTGCCTGGCATGATATATCGTCTGGGGTCTTAAAGGTTTGAGTAAACAAGCAGCCATCCAGCTCAGAAGCAACAAAGCTCACATGGAAGAAGCACACCAGCCTGCGTGACCATGAAGTGTTGAAAGGATCCAGTGTCAGGCATCAAAGGACTAAAATTATATCATTATAAATAGGGGAGAGTACAGATTGGTGACCCAAAACCCATCAATAGGTGAAGCGACATCCTCTTATAGAAGGGTTGCAGGGAGGAGATGAGCCAGTTAAAGTACAACGAATTATGCATCTTTCCTGTAGTTCTCAAATGCTTCCTCACACCCACTATCATGCTCCCGGTTCTACCAGACAAGTCTGACTAGAACAGGGGATGTACACTGGAGGCGGAAACATGGGGAATTTAGGAGAGATATTCCCTCAGGACGAGTGATGAGGACGGTGATACTGGGAGGGTGGAGGGATGGTGGAATAGAAAGGGGGGACTAATTTCAGGAATCTACATATAACCTCCTCTCTGGGACATGGCCAACAGGGAAGTGAGTGAAGGGACACATTGGACAGTGTACGATATGAAATAGCAATTTGTAAATTATAAAAGGGGGGAGGGAGGAAGGGAAATACAGGGAGGTGGAACTGGGGCCTTAAGTGGAGGGAGGATATTTTGAGAGTGATGTTGGTAATAAGTGTGTAAATGAGATCTGCATACAATTGATGTATGTATGGATCATGAGGGGAGGGGTGTGAGTACCCAATAAAATGATTCATTTTTAAAAAAGGGGGGTGGAGGGGAAAGAGGAGCTTTTTTTTTTTATTAAGAGGAGCTCATACCAAGGGCTTAAGTGGAAAATGTTTGGAAATGTATGTGGTAACATGTGTGCAAATGTGCTTGATATAGATGATATACTGAATGTTATAGTAGCTGTGAGAGCCTCCAATAAAATTATTTAAAAAAAGAATAAGTAGATGCACAGCGATGAATAATTAGAATTTGGCATGCATGAAGTATGTATCTAAGAAAACTGAAGTTTTTACTTGCTAGAAATGAAATGGATTGCATAAAGGTAGATATTTAAGACCTCGGTGAATTAAAATTGACTGGTCTTGGTAATTTTGAATAAGAAAATCATATGGCTTACTATGTTAGGAATGATGAAATCAAGAAAAAGGAATGCCATTTCATTCACAGTCAAAAAGGACGTTTCAAGAGCTATTTTGGAGTACAATACTGTGACAGTATAATGCCAATCTGCAAATAAGAAAATTCAATCAATACAACTATTTTTTAAACTTATGCACCAACCACTTAAGCTAGTGAAGAAAATGTTGGAGAACTCTACTAACGTCTTCAGTGTGAAATTGATCAAATAGGCAATCAAGATAGATTGATAATTACTGGCAATTGGAATTCAAAAGTTGGGAACAACGAGGTGTCAGAGAAGCCAGCCCCTATCACGGCATCACGTGTCTGGTAGGTACAATTGCATAGTGTTAGTTAATAAAGATTATAGTAAAGTCACAGAGAATATGAGATAGTAATATTTCATGATAGCATGCTTACGTCCAATCATGGACAACCATGATTGCAACAGTCAGGTCCACACACAAGAATCTGGGAGCCAGAGAGAGAGCTGGGGGAACCTGGAGAGCTCTTGCAATGGGGTTAGTGAGGGGGGGGAGTGCTCCAAAAGAAGTTTATTGCTAAGCAAGGCTTAAATCTACTTCCAGGGGTATGATTACAAATCACATGTCATAGAAAGGGGCTATACAATAGTCATACCCATCACAGGAAGGGGATGTACAATGACAGGAAGGGCATGAGCTAGGAGTGTCCACAAGACAAGAAGGGGAGGGACTGGGGGAGTACATGTGACAAGAAAGGTGGATTCAGGCTGAGCCCCAGTGGCATAGTGGTTGAGTGCGGGACTGCAAACCACTGACTTGGCAGTTCAAATCCAACAGCAGCTCTCCAGGAGCAAGGCTGGGCTTCCTACTCCCAGCAGAGGGCAGTGATACCCCCCGCCCCCCCCCAAAAAAAAAAAACAAAGGTGGATTCTAGATTCATGATGGCGGCCTAACCTTGCTGGACTTGACCTCCCAGTCTCTCCTATAAGTAGCCTACTACTATCCTTATCATAAGGGAGTGGACCCTACTTAGTGTGGGACAGATTATACAGTCTTAAAGTTCTAGATGGATGATAACCCTTAGAGAGAAGAACCCCTGATCTGCATCTGTTGACCTCCGAGTGTATAGTCATTTGCCATGGGTAGCAAGCAGCTAAATTTGGCATATATCTGAGGGAGACAACCTGGAGGAAGTCATTCTGTTTCCCACAAACAGGAAGGGACAGTAATTGGAAAATATGGTCTCAGTGATAGAAACAAAATTGAAACTTTTATGATAGAAGTTTGCAAGACGAATGACTTCTTCATTGCAATTTCATCCTACCCCCTAACTAAATATTCTATTGGAATATACAGAAATCAAATTGACTAAATATAGATACCAGCAACTATAGGGCAGACTGTGAACCAGACCATCAAATTTTCATGAAGAAGGTTAGGTTGAAGTTGAAGATCACGAGAAGAAGTCCACAAGAGCCAAAGTCCGACTTTAAGTATATCCCATCCAAATTTGGAGAACATCTCAAGAAGAGATTTGGAGCATTAAACTCTAGTAAGAGCAGATTTCATGACTTGCGATATCACATCAAAAGTCTCAACGATGAAGAAAGCAGAGGTTCATTAAAGAAACAGAAAAGAAAGAAAAAATATCCAAGTAGATATCAGATGACACTGAAACGCTTCATCCTAGGGTAGCTATGGCAACTGGAAGATATGAGGAAGTAAATGAACTGAATGGAAGAATTTAAAGGGCAGCTTGAAAATTATATTGAAAAATCATATGGGCAAGTTATTAGAATGAAATGTGAAAATACATAGAAAGCCACCCGAGAAGAACAGGCTTAGCATAACTTAGCTGAAAGAACTCAAGACAAAATGCTAGCCTCAAGTTACACTACTGAAAGATTTTATGAGCAAGATACTGAATAATGCAAGCAGCATCAAAAGGAGGTGGAAAAAGTCTAGGGTCACAGTACCACAAAGAACTAGTGAACATTCAACCATTTCAAGTGATAGTACAGGAGGAAGAAGCATGGTCTGGAGTAAGAAAGCGACCCGTCCCTTGAGAAGAGCATAATGCTTGGTAAGGTGGCCAGGCATCCGAAAAGAGGAAGGCCCTGACCAATAAATGGACACAGTGACTGCAACAATGGACCCAAACGCAAGAACCGCCGTGGGGTTGCTGCAGGCCTGGATCGTGTTTGTTATGTTTTGCGCTCGGTCCCTAGGACTTGGATCTGACTCAAAGACACCAGACGACAGCAGCACAGGCATGTGAAAGTTGGACAATGATTAAGGAAGACCGGAGAAGACTTGAGATGTTTTAATTTTGGTGTTGATTAAAACGACAACCACCACAACAAGCCACGGACTTCCAGAATGAACGACTCTGTTTTGGAAGAAGTACTGCCAGATGCTCCTTAGAAGTAAAGATGAGAAAGCTTTCATCTCAGGTGTTCTCATGTTATCAGGAGGGACCCTTCCCTGGAAAGGCATATCATGTTTCTTAAAGTAGAGGTCAATAAGCAAGAGAAACACCTTTCATGAGATGGATGGACACAGCAGTGACAATGACAGACGCAAAAAATAGCAACAATTGTGACTGTAGGGCGGGACTGGGCCATGTTTTCTTCTAGTGTTGCAAAGAAGTCTCATTTAGAAGGATTAGTTAAAAGGCTGATCCCAGTAAGGTGAACATTTAAAATGTCCTAAATGTCTGACTTTTTCTGAGAGTTATTCCATTCCATTGCTCCTGATAGCAGCCACTGCTTCTCCCTTCAGATTTCCCCCTCATGCCCCACCATTCCTCAATTCATTGCAACATTGCACAGAGCTTACACAGTATCCAGGAGATGGCTCATGCAGTTATGGAGGCTGGTAAATTTCAAACCCATAGTTCAGCCATCCCAGCTGCAGACATCTCTTCATTCGCACCAAATCGGGCTGTCGATTCACGAGGTTGCATGCAGAACTGGTGAATCCGGTCAGAGAGGCCGCTAGCTCAAGCCTCAAGAACTAGAGGTTTGCAAAAGGCAAGCCAGATTCAGAGGAAGAGTTTTTAAAAGTTGCTTAGAGCCTATCAAGCGTTCTGGCTGGTGTTTTTCTTAGTAGAGTGACTGGGTCTGGCTGGTGTTTGGCACTAGTTTTCTGTGCATAATCATTCAGGAAGTAGGCAGAAGGGTCACCCAGAAAGCATCTTGATCATGTCCAGGGTTGAATGGAGGTGTGGTTCTGATATCAAAGGTTAGGTAGAGGACACATGAATCCCTTGTAGACATGGAAGGCAGGCCAGGTCTAGTCTCAGGCAGTTCTGTCACCCCCAGCCTCTTGCTTTTCTCATATAAGCAGACCGCTGGTTGTTTGCTTATTAAGAGAACAGCTAAAAACAGGAAAGGAGCCTTTGGTAGTGTAGTGGTTACCTGTTTGATGGTGATTACATGCTGGGCGATTCAAAGCCACCAGCTGCTCTGAGGGAGAAAGACTGGACTTTCTATTCCCATAAAAAGTTACAGTCTAGGAAAACTACAGAGGGTCCCTGCAGACTTGTTGACAGTTTTAAAAACAGGAATATAGTCCTTGCTTAAAAAAAAAGTATTATTGCACAACTTGCTAATAGCAAGATGATTACCCCCCCCCCACCAGATTCTGGTAAGGTGAGAACTAAAGATATTGTCTATTTTAAACCTACTTCGCTAGCACAGCAGATAACTTGTTCCAAAATAGGACTACTTGTGGAGGGTAGGGTTTGCATCACAGCATGGAGGACTAGGGCTGCAGGGGCCGTTAGTAAGTAATGGATCACATCACTGTTGTACAGAGGGCGGGTACGGTTTGCAATCAGCCGGATGTCACTTAACAACATTTGATTGGAATATTTAGTGATTTCAACAGGATTGTTCCAACTAATTTAATATGAATCTCTAATGTTTAGTACCAATTATGAGACATAAACATATTTTATTACTACTATCAAAATTTCAGCATTTCACATGGGTATCTTTCAGTTTATGTTAATATTTGTGTGCCGATGCTTTGGCTAAGGGCTCCTTCTCATTTCCTTTGTGTGATTCAGAATATGGATTTTAATTTCCTCTCATTTAAAACAGATTCACTTTTTATGTTTTGCATTTACATGCAAACCTTTAATTTTCCTTCTGTGGAAGTGGGTTTTAATTTGATTTAAGAGTCTGATATCATCAAACCTTTTGAATATAAAGAGAAGTGACATCTCAATGTTGAATGCTGAGGAAAACAAAATCCAGGCAGATACGTTGTTTGAGAAATTGATGAACATTTCTAAAGCGTACTTTCTGTTTCGCAAATGGTAAAGGACATTTAAAAGGCCTGAGAAGACAGAAGTGTTGACAACCTCATTACCTGCAACATGTTGACGTGGACAATTGGGCGTCTCTTATAAAAACACATCGATAGTGGCCACTGAGATTGGTTGACTTTGTAGTAATAATATTGGGGACAAAAGGGAACCCATTTCTGTTTGCTAAATCAGCTGAGCCATGAAAGGAACCGCACTAGATGCCACCAAATCCACTCTAACGCCTGGCAACTGCGTGTGTCCCAGTGGAGGGTTGTGCTCCAGAGTCCTCAGAGACTGATTCTTTGGAAAGAGATCACAAGTTCTTTTTCTAAAGGGCTTTTAGGTAGACTCAAACCTTCCATCTTTTGTCTAACAGCCCAGTACATTAGCTATTTGTACAACTCGAAATCTTTTTCCTTTTAATTGTGTCCACTCTTCTGGCATTTTTAGCGTATTCTGCTACCAATTTCTCAGAAAATAAATATACCCTAGTTCATTATTTTTTTGTTACACATCAGTGACTACAATTTAAAATGCAATATGGTTACTTCAAGTACTTCTTGCCTGTAGTAGACCCTGATTAGCGCGGGCATCCTTTCTCTGGGCATCTTCAGAGTTTTTCCTCTGCTTTGGCTGTCCTTGTTCCTCTTGTACCTTCCTTCAAGCAGCTGACAGATTGATGCAAAACTGCATTTAACTTCAAATGAAAAATAATATACATATTGAAAACTAAAATATATTAACTCCAAAGATATACCCCAGAGGTCCCCCCAAATAAAGTAGAATTTTAAATTAGCCTAAAATAGACTTTCAGATTCAGAATCATCCCAAAGAAATCCAAATTAGATAAAAAGAAGAAATTGAAGAAAATTCCAGTTAAAAAGTAAAATATGTTCAAAAGATCTTCCTATGGAAATTCAAGCTGATAAATATTTTCATTAAACATAACAAGTGAATTTGGTAAATGTAGTGAATCAGTCATTTGGCAAATTGATCTTCTGAGAACTGGCTTCCTGGGAATTAGTTTTCAGCAAATTGGCCTTTCAGTGAATTAGCCTTTAGCAATTGGGCATTCATTGGACTGATTTTCACAGAATTGGCAGGTTTCCACCCATTTCTGCCTTCTCCTCTTGAGTTCTCTAGGCAACCGCCAAACCCTGCTCCCTGCCTCTGTGAATCTCTAACAAGCTTGGTTTCTCAGGAGTGCAGATCATCTTGACAGCCCTCAGTGGCAGAAGCAGAATTTATGTAATTTCTTTGTGCCCGGTGGCATGCCAGAGATCCATGAGGAGAAGTTAGGAATTGCATTAAAAGGTCCCAGTGATGTGGAGACGGTCTCCTGATCCTGTTTCTGGCCCTGCATGAGAACCACCGGGTGGTAGAACTGAATCCCATCAATGTGTAGCTACAGGAAAAAAGTTAAAGTCCCTAATTTAGCTCTCCTATGGGAAGAAACCTTATCATCCACTAGTCCAGGATTCCTCAACCTCAGTGCTATTGATTTTGGATTGAATAGTACTTTGTTGGGGAAAGCTGTCCTGGGCAGCATAATATATTTAGAGCATGACTGGCCTCTATCTACTAGATATCTCTTCCAGGTAGATATCAGTGACACAGTTCTTCAACCCTCTTCAAAAAGCAGTGACAATACAAAATTCATCCTGACATTGCCACACATATCTGCATCAATGTTTCTGTTCTTAGGTGCTGGTCAAGTTGGTTTTGACGCATACTGCAGACCAACAAACACACTGCCCAGGCCTGCTCCATCCTTGCAATTGTTATGTTTATGTACATTTTCTACCCGTGGCATCAAAGATCTTCTTTTTCCATGCTCCTCTGCTTTACCAAGCATGGTTTCATTCTCCAGATAACACATCTAAAGTCCATTTGAAGAAGTCTCTCCATCTTCATTTCCAAGGAGCAGCCTAGCTGTACTTCTTCCAAGACATCTGTTTGTTCTTTTGTTAGTTTATTGTGCTTTCAATATCCTCCTCCAGCTCCACAATTCACCTGCACCAGAGGTGATTGAAAATGCTGTTGTTTGAGTCAGAAGCATCTTCATCCTCAAAGTAACATCTTTGCTCTTCAATATTTTAAAGAAGTTGTGTGCAGATTTGCCCAATGCTATGATTGTTTGATTTCTTGACTGCTGCTTTTATGGGCATTGACTGTGGAACCCAAGCAAGATAAACTCCTTTGTCTTGTCAACTGCAATCTTTTCTCCGTTTCTCAATGGACTTGGAGTGACAAGCAAGTTTTTCTCAAACAGCAAAAACCAAAGCCAACAAACAGACAAAACCTCTGTCCAATCTAGATGCCATATTCTTCTTCATATAATATATGCTTAGTACACAGATTGAGTAAGTATGAGGAAAGAAGGATTCAACGCTGATACCAACCTTTTGTGATTTTAAACCATGCCTATTCTCTTGCTATGATCTAATGACGGCCGCCTCCTGTTCCATGCACAAGTTTGCATGAGCCCAATTAATCATTCCACAATTGCCATTCTTCTCAAGGCTACCCATAGCTGTTTCCACCCCCCTCCATGGCCCACCCAGTCAAATGCCTTTGCATAATCAATAAAAGACCATTTTTCTTGTATTTTCTGTTTTCAACCAAGATTCATCTGATGTCAGCAATTGCATCCCTCATTTTCTGTGCTTCCCTGAATCTGGCTTGAGTTACAGTTTCCTTTGGGTATATTGAGGCAAGCTTTGTTGAATGATCATCAGCAAAACTTTAATTATGTGGCAGTGGTAATATTGTTTAATGATTTCTGTGTTCTCTTGGGTCACCTTTATTTGGAATAGGTACAAATATCGATCTCTTCCAGTCAGTGGGTCAATTAGCTGGCTTCCAGATTTCTTAGCACAGATGAGTCAGTGCTTCCGATGCTTTATCAGCTCGTTGAAACATTTCACACTTGATCTTAGCCAGAAGGCTGAGAAGCAATTTGTAGAAACATTTCAATTTGTATTCAGTCAACACCTGGAGCCTTGTTTTTCTGTGTATGGCTTGGATTTCTTCCTTTAGAACCACTGGTTCTTAATCATCTGCTGCCTTTTGAAATGGTTGAATGTCAACCAGTTATTTGGGGTTCAATGATTCTGAGTAGGTCTTCCATCTTCTTTTGATGGTTCCTGAGTCATTTAATATTTTGCTCACAGAGTCTTTCGATAGTGGACCTAGAGGCTTGAGGTTTTTTTCCCCATCAGTTCTTTGAATTTGATGTGCTGAAAGTGCTCTTCATTTTTGGTTTTCTAACTCTAGACCTTTGCACATTTTATTATAACACTCTGTCTCCTTGAATTGCTCTTTTAAATGTTCTGCACAGGTCTGTTATTTGAGTATTCCTTTCATTTTCTTTGCCTGTTCTATGATAAAGAGCAAGTTTCAGAGTCTCTTTGGACATTTGCTTTAATCTTTTCTTTCTTTATGGTCTTCTTCATGACCTTTTGCTTTCTTTCAGGTATGCTATTCTTGATGTCATCCCACAGTTTGGCAGGTGTATCATCGCTGGTGTTCAATGATTCAGATATATCCTTGATATGATCTCAGAATTCAGGTGGAGATATCCTCCAGGTAATATTTTGGCTCTCATGGACTTGTTTTAATTTTCTTCAGCTCCAGTCAAAAGTTACAGATAAGCAATTGATGGTCTGTTTCAAAATCAGCCCCCTGTATCATTTTGACTACTGACAGTGAGCTTACTCCAGGGTCACTTCCTGCAGATGTAATCAATCTGATTCCTCTATATTCCATCTGAATATGTCCAAGTGTATAGTTGCTGGTTATGTATGTCTTTAAAGCATTTTTGATTAAGAAGTTGTTGATCTTACAAAATTCCATCATGTCATCTCCACTTTTTTTCATCACAACCTTATTTTCCAACTACTTTTCCTTCCTCTTCGTTCCCAACTTTTGCCCTATTATTACCAATTAGTATCGCTGAATCTTGATTGCATGTTTGATCATTTTCAGACTAAAGAAATCTTTAGATATGCATTACTTCTTTTAGCAGGAAGTGCATAAATTTGAATAATAGTTGTATTAATTAAATCCCCTTGCCAATGTATATATATTTTCTACATTGACAGTACTGTACTTCAAGAGTGTTCTTTCAAAGTTCTTTTTGAAGATGAATGTGATTTATGTTCACTAATGCCAAGCTTATAGATTTTTAGGTGTTCCTTTTCATTTTTGACCACTTGTAGTTATCTATTCATAACTTGTATATTCCATGTTTTGCTTATTAATAGATGTTTGCAGCTGTTTCTTCTCATTTTGAATCATGCCCTATCAGCAAATGAACATCCCCAAAGCTTTACTCCACCCATGTCATTATGGCGGACTCTGCTTTGAGAAAGCAGTTCTTTCTTAGTTGTATTTTGAGTATAGTCTAATCTGAAGCTCTCATATTCCAGTGGATGGGCAGGTCAGATTATCCTTGGCAATTTTTCATTCTTCTATCTAACATAGAGCTTTCTTTTATGTTATACGCATTCAACTCACCCCCACTGAATCAATGCCAAGTCTTTGACCTGAGGAGGATGTTGTTTTGAACTGCTGGCAACATAGCTTACAGCCCATTCTACCCTCCATGCTCCCCCTACATTATACTAGGCCATACAATCTCTGAATGCAACTGGGATCTGAGATCTCACCTTCTCACTTTGGTTTTCCTACAAGACAGCTATACTGTAAGAATGTGGGCTCCAAGGCATATTATCCTGGGTCAGATTCCATCCTTGCCACTTAGTAGATGGAACCTTCCTCAAACTATAATCCATTTCACACTCCTGATATATCCTGATGTGTCCTAATCCTGATTGTGAAGACTGCTCAGCAATGTATACAAATTGTTGGGAACGTTGGTGTGCTTGATAACTGTATGCCCTATGTTTTGTGAGATGTCCTTGAATCAATTCTAAATGACTCATGTGACAGAGTAGGATTTTCCAGATTGTACTCTTCAGATTGAGCCCAAATTCACCATCATTTTCTTTTTCATCACCATTATGATCATTGGCTCTCCTTGCAGCTCTGCATTCAGTGTTTTTTAAGGCTGCCATCACATTTCGATTCCCTCTCAGTGGTTCAAGGTCCATAAATTTCGATGACTTCTCTAGAGTGTAAACACAGCACTACATTTCAGTTTAGGGGGAGGCTTATTAAGTCCAAGGGCAATGCAAAAAAAATGACACACTCAACTATTAACTGTGATCTTCAGTCTACCCAGAGGTATGTCAGGAGAATTCCCTGTTAATCTTCTTCTGAAAAAGCAGTCATTGTAAACTTTATGGTGCACAGTTCTCCCCTGGCACCTATGGGGTCACTGTGAGGGAGAATCAATACAGTGGCAAGAGGCTACTGAGGAATTGTTAAGTCAGAATATAGTTGGGTAATGAGAGGTAGTGTAGGTAGGTACCAGGATGGGGAGAGAGGCCTCCTAAATTGTTCTCCTTGGTAGTTTTGTTTCCTCAGTGGCTGTGGCAGTCACGAAAGTATGGCTGTATGGCTCCTCAGCCTGTGTCTACAAGTGGTAGATGAACCAACCACCTACAAGGACAGCAAACCTGAGAAATGTGGTTTTCTGCAAGGACACCTGTTCTAGATCTGAGGTCGGAGAAGTCACCTGGCCCATCAAAAATAGCCAGCTTTTTGGGAGCAGTTTTTAAAAGATCATTGGGTTGCCATCAAGTATCTCTGCTGGAAAAATTTTGAAACTCCTCCTCCATATGGAGACCAAGGTCTGGACTCTCTTCATATGCTTCATATACAGGCTGGGCTTGATACAATTTAACTGTTCTTATCATTTTATGCCTGGAAATAGAGGCCACAGGGACTATTGAATTGTACCATGGAAAGGATATTGAGTCAATGTGCTGGGGTCCCGTATCTGGTTCCAGTGAAATTCCCCTGGTCTGGGAATGCCAGATGGCCTAGAGAATTTCCTTCAGTTGAAAACATTTCTTGCATAGTTGAACTCTTTTCTTTAGTCATACACATATAATGGCTCTAAAGGACACTGGTTTTGAGAGCATGGTTTCTCAGCTCCCAACTAGAAATGAAGTGGAATCATGAATGTTTAGACTTGCTCAGTAGGCAGTTCTGCCTGCATTCCCTGGAGCAGGGGCACCTGTGAGCCAAGGGGATTAAACGAAATTGTTTAAACATGGGCATCCTGCGTCTGGCCTAACGCTTCCTGCAGTTTACTCTGAAACAGTCTCTTCATGTTCAAGTTTCAGTTACATGGAGTCCTACAGCAAATCACTAGTGTTGGTCCCTTGGAAGGTTTTGAAGACAAGAGCTTCAAATAGAAGGTAAGAAGAGCAGGACTATGCTTTCTAAGTTCCAGAGAAAGTATTCAACTGAATTTCTGACAACTATGAAATGTTCAGGGCATGCTAGTGGGAGAAAGGCATTTCTGAGAACTTCTATTCTCAGTGCCAAGTTTTGGGGATCAATTCATATAAGGGAAAGGAGAGAAGAAACCAAGTTTGTTCTTGTGTGGAGGGAAGAGATCAAGCCTTTTGGAATTTAGAAATGGTCTCTAATTTTTATGGAAGATCTTTGCTGTGTTGACCTCTCTTAAAACAAACATGACCCTGATGCATGAAGAAACTTTTCATCTTCTGGCTGGACAGAATGTCTCTTTGGGTTCTTGAATTCAGTTTTCTTCCCCTAAATATCAAATTTTTCTCCCAGAGCCACTTGCACCAGGTCTTTTGATACTCTTGGTTTCCAGCTTAAAACTTCAGAAAAAGTCAGAGAGCTAAAAGAACTTGGAGGCTAATACTTTCAGTGTGCCATTCTAAAGTAAAACAAGCAAGCAAACAAATACCCTGAGGATTGGAGCAGTCACACGATTTGCCTAAACGATATCCATGTGTCAAAAGACTAGACCACAAGTTCAAAGTTGCCCCTCTAGTCTTGAAGCACTTGAACTGAATCTATCATGCTCTTCAATTACATCAAACCTGTTTGCTGGGATATGAAATTACTTTTGATGCTAACATCTTTACCCTAGATCAGTGGCTCTCAAGCCTTTTACAGGAGTCACCTGATTCATAACAGTAACAAAATTACAGTTATGAAGTAGCAACAAAAATAATTTTATGGTTGGGGGTCACCACAACATAAGGAACTGTTTAAAGGGTTGTGGCAATAAGAAGGTTGAGAACCAATGCCCTAGATGGAGATAATGAGCCCTGCAGAACAGTATGTTCTATATATCCTCCTCTTTCTTTAATAACTCAACTTTAACTCAACTTCCTTTAATAACTGAACTTTTATTTACTCAACAAGTATCCACAAAATATTTATTGAGGCCCATATATGATCTAGAGATGGTGCTAAGAGTTCTGTGTATATAATCACATCTTCAAAGTAAAACTAATGCTTCTTAATTTTCATCTTTTCAGAAAGTATTGGAGAAGTGATACAACTGCCCACATTAGGCATGAAGTTAGACATGAAGTTGAATTTGATTCTTGCATTTTATCAATGGTCTTTGAATTCATAATATTGAACATGATATTAAAATAATTTTCCTACTTCATTTCAAAGTCGAGCCATGAATGGAGACTAAGCTATGAATGGACTTAAATGTTTCCACTATATGATCATTTGCAGACTGGTTTAAGATGTCTAGCATTGCCTATATATTATTTTTCTGTTCATGAGGACATTCTTGTTATTCTAATCCCACATTGAAAAATAGCAAACCTGTCTTCAACTGGACCAATCAGTATTTCTTCTGGACACATGAAGCTATCAGAATAGGTAGAACACACCAACTCTACCTCTGCCAAAGTAGAAATAAGGTCTACTATTTTTTCTTCTAATTTAAAAGAGCAGATTCTCAATGTGATTTTTCCTGTAGTAAACATCTCCAGACTCCTGGTAGGTGTTGGCTATTCTGAATAACAAACCCAGAGACACTGAGCAAGAATTGAAACAAAAAATGGGCTTCAAGGTTACACGTAGGTCAACATTGCTGATGCCCTCTGGCCTGGTTCTAGTCTATCTCTATAATAAGGGCTTCTGCTGTCTCTTTGTAGGAATACATGGTCATAGCTCAGTGTAACCACTGCCTGCTCCCTGAGTATGTTTCACAGACTATTGTCTCCCCAAGTCTTTTTCCATTGCTCTACGCTCAGGGTTCTATAAATCTCATCTTCTTCATGGAACTTTCCCTGGTCTCTCTAACTGGAAGAAGGTTCTCTTTCACGGAGCCCCTCTCTGAATTTGTGTCACCGTTGACATGTCCTCTGGGCATGCAGATATTTTGTAGAGTTAGATTTGCTCCAGAGCAGTGGTTCTCAACCTTCCTAGTGCCATGACCCTTTAATACAGTTCCTCATGCTGTGGTGACTCCCCAACCATAAAATTAGTTTTGTTGCTACTTCATAACTGTAAATTTGCTACTGTTGTGAATCGGACAACTCCTGTGAAAGGGTCATTCTACCCCCAAAGGGGTTGCGACCCACAAGTTAAGACCTCTGCTCCAGGAGCCCAGAAGAACATGGAAGAGGCGATGAGATCATAGCAGTTGGCTTGTCCTTGGACTTGATGAGCACTCTGTGTTTGAAAGAGAATATTTTAACATTGTAAAAGAAACCCATGACACACACACACACACACAGAGCAATTGAGCTCCCATTGCTTAGAGGGCTGAAAACTGAATGAATATATACGTCAGTTCCCTTTAAGTCCTTTGAGGAAGAAAGCTTATTTTCACTCAGTGCTAAGATTCAGTTCATGTGGGACTAGTTTTCCTTGTGGTGCTGAGGCTTGAGTTAGAGAATCAAGTGAATTTCATTTGTAGGAATACTATGGAAAGGGGAGCCAAAGAGGTAAGCAATTTGGGGGAGTATAAAATTAGTTGAATGTTGATGGAATGACACTTATAGTTATTCTTCCACTAAGAGAAAACTGGCATACTGAGAAATTAAATATGTGATCAAGGTCACATGGTACACTGGTGGTAAATCTGGCCTGAAAGTCAAGGGATCTGATTCTAAAAGACTTTATTAGTACCCTGAAATTTTACTTTCCCTATGTTCAGGATAGTTTTAAGAATTCCTTGAATCAGCAAAGCTTTACAGCTTGTCTTTCTTTGTGTATATACATAGAGCATGACTAGGAGACAGCGAATTCGCCAAACTTCAGAAGATAAATAAAGGAGAGTAAGCTTCCAGATTCAAGTCCCACATGATTGTGAATAGTCAGGGGGAGAATGGAGTGGAGGAAAGGAGAGGGGCACGGAGACCCTAAGATTGGTGGAGCTTCAGATAAAATAAACCCCTAGAAAGAGACGTTCAAACCTTGAGGAAGATATGAAAACGGCTGTGAAGCTTTGAAGTGCTGTATTCTGGGGGGATTTAAAGGAAGGGCTTGCTAGTGCACAAGATAGAGGCTAGCAGTCTAGGGCAGGTCCCACTCTAAAGGAGAGGAGAAGACTTATATGCGGGGCTTTTGGAGGCATGTGGGAGGTATATTTTATCAAACAGAAAAGGAATTCCCTCATCAAAAGATAGGCCAGCCCCTCCCCCACCAAAGCTGCCATCAATTAAAGAAGCTACACTTTCCTATACCAACAGAAGAGGGTGCTCTTGAACTAGGAAACAGTACTGATTGCCCAAACATCACAATCGTGCCTATATACAGAAGCATAGCTAAATATTTAAAAAAGGAACAAAAAATGGCCAGGCAAGGTCACTAACTAAGAAAGCAAGAGAATCCAAACAATTTAGCTAGTGAAAAATGCTCCAACCTAGCTCCAACAGGAAGCAGACACAAACATTTCAACTGGATTGAATATCCTAAAATAAAACCGTCATGTGTGCAAATATGATAAAACAAACACATCGAATCAGACATTGAGGACAGAAATAGAGAGAAAACCAGGATAATGTGAAATAGAGCTGAATAGCCTCAAAAATAAATGGAAGGAAAAAATAAAATCATCTTAAAGATGAAGGTTCAATGACAAGGTGCCCGTATGAGAGGGGATTTGACCAAAAATATCAGTGATGTGGATGACAATCATGCCAGGAACTAAGGGAATAAAGGTTGAACAAGAACTGGACAACAAGCATCGGAGAAAATGCTGGCGAGAAAACGAGACATGAAGAACTTGTCAGTGAAAAACAATAGGATGAAAAATGACTTGTATTTTTAAATGTAAGCTAAGAGTACCTTCTAAAGTAAAAAGATGGCTCAAATCAGCATGCTTAAAGGGTTCACACTGTCTCTGGGGGAAGTAATCTGAAATGGTGGAGACTAGGTATTAGAATGAAAGAAAGAAAGAAATTGCTTAGAGCTCCACAGAAAAATATCGAAGTGTTCTCCAAGGAACAAAAATCATTCGGCCCCTGACTTTTCAACACAACATAAAGAATTAGAGGACAAGGGGCCCATATTTCCAAGAAGTTAAAAGAAGTGTGATCCAAATATTTTATGTCTAGATGAGCTCCTTTCCAAGAATTGAGACTATGAAAAGTATTTTTTGACATGCAGAAACTCAGAGAGCACTTTCCTCGTTAGATTTCATTCAGAGATCTGTTCGAGGATAAGCAATATTCAACTCAGGTAAGACCAGGACAGGGAGAAGCGCTAGCCATAAAACTGAGAGTGAGCCCCGAAACAGAAATTTCTATACAAATCTGTACCTAAAAGAGAAATGGCAAGACGTAGAAGTTCTCTTATTACAATACAGTGCTTCAAAGAGCTCATGGAAAATGCTCATTGTTTTTCAAATTTATTTTTTTCCATGAGTTTTTGGAAGCTCTTTATTATTCCCTGACAAAACTAAGATTTTTTTTTTCAGGCATATATGGGTAAGTAAAAAAGTATTACTACTAGGGTTTCAGCTTGTGTCTGCAGATATTTAGTACAAATGGAATACATGTTTAGGCATGTCTCTGCCATCAGTGGGTAGCTACTGACAAATTCTCTCCAGAACGCATGTACCTTAGTCTCATTGGACCCGCCCAGTACGATCTAGAAGATTCCTACTTACAGCGACTCTCCAGGACAGGGTAGAACTGGCCCTGTGCGTTTCTGAAGCTGTAACTCTTTACAAGAAGAGAAAGCCTGGTCTTTCACCCGAGGGTCAGCTGGTGTTTTCAAACTGCCAACGTTGCATTCAGAAGCCCAATATGTGACCACTACCAACCAGGACTCCTTCTTGGTCTCATTAGGGTTCTTTAAAAAAAAAAAAAAAGCCCCATCAGAAAGTGGCTTCAAAGGGAATCTGCTGAGTGGATTAAGGTCAAGGCAGAAAGGTTAACTCTGAAGGTCATGGTGACTTTTTGAAAAAGCCCCAAATGGATAATCTTGATGGGCTTTCTCAAAGAACAAAAGATGATATTAGCAACTTACTGTGAAGAATTCTGAACAACACTGAAAAGCTTCACTGGTGAAAAAAAGGCCAGGAAAGTAAAACTGAGAAAAATATATCCCTCACAACAAGGCGCTTGCTCATTCATTGGGTGCAACAAGCACTGTTCTTTGAGAATTTCATTCGAAAGTCTTATACCTTTTGCCTGTGTTCTTGTCCTACCCATCCTACACCTCAGATTTAGCTGCTTCAGACTTATTTTATATTCCCCAAACTCAAAGAATATTTTAAAGGAGCAAGGTTTGAATCCTCTGAGGATGCAAACACGACAATTTGATTTACATGGAACAGTGTAGAATGCTTCTGACACTAACTTCCATTGGATTCTGACTCACCAGGACCCTATAGGACATAGAACTACTGCACATTAGGGTTTCCAAGACTATACATCTTTACAGAAGCAAAGAGCCTCATCTTTCTGCTGAGAAGTGACTAGTGGGCTTCAACTACCAACTTTTTGGGTAGCAGTCCAGTGCTTAACTCACTACATTGCTAGGGCTCCTTGGTGAAGGGGAAAGAGATGGAA
The DNA here is from genome assembly GCA_004026705.1 of Nesogale talazaci. NCBI lineage: Eukaryota > Metazoa > Chordata > Mammalia > Afrosoricida > Tenrecidae > Nesogale > Nesogale talazaci. The sequence goes on from PVJH01016608.1 coordinate 44,557, forward strand.
ACTCCACTTTCACATGATGGAGGGTATATAAAGAAATACTCAGTTCATATTTTGTAAGGTTTAATAAAGGTTTCTATGATTTTATAGTATTTTTAAAAATTACCCTTATATAAATATAAGTGAAAGTCACGGATACCATTTGCTGTTCACAACTCAAAAAAGTAGAAGGGTATATAGGACAAAAAAAGAAAAAGAAGAAAAGAAAAAAAACACAAAGGAACAGAGGTGTGGTGAATTAAAATGGCCCCGCTAGTCATAATTCCTTGTGTCATATCGTTCTGGACTTTTTACATATGGTTATAATCTAACTTTGGAGGGGTTTTTCTTATATGCTAATAGGGACAAGAGTAAGGTGGATAAAGTCTTTAATATAGTAGAGGGACCAAATCATACCCTTTGTTTCCTTGGCGGGATGGCCTTCTGAAGGACAAATACCACACTTCAAACCAATTCCTCTGTGTATAAGAGTCATCTTGGACACAGAAAGAAATCGCAGAACCATCATAAGAGCATACAAACACATTCTCTGTCTGAAATAGTAGAAACCAAGACCAGAGGTACTGGAGATTGTGGCAAGAAGACTCAGAGAAGCAGCACTAGGAGTATGGGGATTTTCTCTTCACCTGGCCTGAGATTGTGGGACTGGGAGACATAGTGACAGGAAGGATTCCTAGTTCATGGAGGTAAAGGTCAAGGGACCATGTGAGTGAGAGGCTGAGGACCAGAAAGCCTACCGATTGAGAAGAGGTATTCCTCTGGACCAATGACCATATCCTTACTGTTTACTGATCTTGGCTTACTATAACCTGGTCACTCCCCTAATAAACCCTGTTAATGGTTAGTATTGTTTTTGAGTTCTGTGTGGCCACATGGGGTAGTTTCATAATCTGTTGTCATTTTGAGACTGAAGAGTGAAGGAATTGAGTTTAGTCAGTCAATTAGGTCACAGCTTGATGACCTCATTCGGAGGAGCTAGTGGGGTACTAGAGAAACAAATAATAAAGATGGAGAGTGGATGTTTGTTCGACCTCTGCTTCACAGTCAGATATGTGCATGCATTGTACTGGGTTGCTTTTTAAAGTTTTGATTATTTTGTTTGGTTGTTGTCTTTGTCTAATCCTGTTTGAGATGATGAAAAGGAATGATGTCAGTTTGTAGTTTGAGCTCAGGAGGAAGAATCATCCCTGGAATTTCCCGGAAACCATGCTGCTTTGGGAAAATGACTGACAGAAGGTCAAAATGACTGACAGAAAGCCTGGCTCTTGCTTGATGTTGTCAGGGTCCTAATCCCTTATTTTGAATCAATAGAATAATTTAGATAAGGATTAAAATAAGCTAAATAAGGATTGAACTTGACTGTGATAAGAATTTAGTTTAGGATTTGATTCTATTTTTATATTAATTTCTTCTGCTTATTATTTTTGATTCATGATTAATAGAAATGATTATGGTTATGAAAATAGAGTGCTTATAAGCCTACTTACCTCGAGCTATTAAAATTTGATCTTTACATGGGTTTAAGACATGCCTACAAAGAAGGCTATGAAAAGATAACTCCACCCAGTGCTTTGGAATATCGATATTTGCATTCCAAGAGACCAGCCCAGGGGCAGTTGACAGATTGAAGAACAGGTAATTCTTTGGATTTTTGAATTTTGAACTAGTGGTTTATGTTTGAAGCTGGAAAATACCTGGAACCATGAAGAAACTCTACTCTCTAGGATTGAATACTGAAGAAAGTCTGTGAGCAGGCTGAGCAGCTTGCTCGGTTACTACCTGCATCTACTTGTTGAATGCAGCCATGAAAAGATGGGTTGTGTCTGGCCACTGACACCTGTGGACTTGGCTGACAGGAATTAGAGGAGATAAACTTCATGACTGGTCTGAAGTTCATGACCTAGCACAAGTGGGGTAGGCTTATTGAGAATTTGTGATGAGTCCATGGTCTAAGGACAAGGGAACCAATGGGCATCCTGGTTAAGTTAAGTGAGGCAGGCCCATTGAGTTGACCAGAAGTCAAACAGATGAAGAGAAGATTTTTCAGTCTGTGAATTGGTGGGCTGACTTTATGGCTGGCCTGTCCTGATTTGACTTTGCTTATGGATGCAGACTCTACAAAGTTCCAACTGGGATAAAGATCTTTCACATCAAAGAATATGACTGTGTCCTTAGAGCACTGGATTGATGTAAGTGGGCAGTATAGAAATTAGATACCCCAAATTGGATGGGTCAATGCATGAAGTAGCTGGTTTATCTACTTTCACAGGTTGGGAAACATAGTCACAGGACTATAGGATTAAGGTGCAGGTATAACTGAACTGCAATTGTTAGGCATAGGATATTTTTGTTTTGTTCTCTTATAGGATGTTATGTTTAAATGAGAGTGGCACATTTTTAATTGTGTACCTTTTAGTTTCATCCTGTTAGGTATAGATATGAATTTGTTATTATTTGTTTAAAAATTAGATATGGCTAAAGAGTTTTGTGAAAGTTTCAAATTGAAAAAAAAATAAAGTGTCAAATTGACAAGAGGTGGTCTGCGGTAGTTACATAATCTTTTGTCACTTTGAGAATGAAGAGTGAAGGGGTGGAGGTTGGCCTGTCAATCAGGTCACAGCTTGATGACCTCATTTGAAGGCACTAAAGAGATAAATAGCTCGCAGAAGGATGCAGGACACAGGCTCTTTCTCTGTGAGACATTCCAGTGTACATGATACATGGAGCTACACTAGATCCTGGGAACTGAAGGAGTCACATGGAGACCCCTGCCAGCATTGAGGAGTTTCTATTGCCACTGGATCCACAAGACTTTCCACTATGGGCCTGCAATCTTCCTGCATTCAGTGTCCTTACATTTGTTTCATGAGCCTGAAGAGGAATTTAAAGATTGGTATCAGACATATCAGGCTTATGGACTTGATCTGGACTAGGCTTGGATATTTTCTTAATGTACAATTGCTCTTTGATATAAAGCTTTTTCTTATACACCATGGCAATGAATTATCAGTTTAGAATTAGACAGAATTAGAATTAGGCAGAGCTTGTGTCAGAATATGATAAAGAAGGATAAAGGATGAAGGCTTGTCTGACCCTTGCTGCACAGCAGAAGGGAAGCCAGAGGAGGTCAGATATGACCTCTCAAGCTATCTACTACAAGGACTAAAGATAATATAAAGGGGATTGATGTAAAATTATTAAGCAGAACAAAAGTTCTAATGCTCCTAAACACCAAGGTGTACAAAATTATATCACATAGAGTAAGAACATAATTATAGTTGTCTTTAAACAAAACAGATGTGATTGAGATACAGGATATTAATGCTATTAATTATCATTAACAGTTAAGATCCCAGATATCAATAATATTAGTAAATAGAAATTTCCAAATGGACTCATAAGGAAAACTCACCTTGATAGGATTACATAGTAGGCACACCAAACAAGGGTATTTGGAAAGGCTAAAAATAAAAGTTTAACAAAGCTATACAAGGCAAGTAGGAACAATAAAATATGTAATGAACATAATAAATAAGGTGTATGCTAGAGATTGATCTTTGATAATATACAGAATATATTGTTAAAACAAAAGTACGATGATCACAGAAATTGACCATATTTGGGATCACAAAGAAAGTCTCGATTAGTTCCATAAATTTGAAATAACTCAAGGGAATTTAAAAAGCAAAAGAATTCTGTAGCATGGAAATTAATTAACAACAACTCTCTCTTAAAAACTCTTGGGTGAAGCAGGATCATGTAATCTGAAATTGTAGACTTTCTAAAATAATTCTGATAAAAATATGCCCATTGGAATTTATGGAATATAATTAAACTATGATCTGGGGAAAAGCTATGACCTTAACTACTAAAATGAACAATGATTATAAAATTAGAATAAGCTTAATTATCAAGTCAAAATTACTATGGGAAAATTACAAAGTAAATCAAAAGAGAGCACAAAAATATTAGAGAAAAAGCTAAAAATGAATATGGTAGTAAGCAGTAAAAGAATAACATTTTAAAATGAATCAAAACTCTGGCTCTTTTGGAAAAAAGAAACCAGAACAAAACAAAAAACAATCTAGACATGTCAATAGCTCCTTAATCAAGAAGAAAGAAAAAGCACAGCTATGCTAAATTAAGAAATAAATAAGAGAGAAACATTATAAAAAGGAAAGTGAATTATAAGTGGATTCCTTTCCATAACTCGATGCAACTGTATTTAGAAAGTATGAAAATCATTTTCTATGGAGAAGTAATTTTCCAAAGCAGATTCCACTTGTTATAGAAAGCTTAAACACACTATTATTGAGAGGGAAAACTTTGAAGAAAGTCACCAACAAATGATGCTCACTCCTCATGTTTTGATATGAATAGGTTCTAAAAACTAGGTTGCTATGAAAATTGTCCTTATGTAAGAGCTGGACCATTCCCTGTGTTGGACATTGGTGTTTCACTCACATTTCTTTCTTTTTAAAATTTACTGTCTCCATTGCTATTAAGAACTTGATTTTATCTTTCTATTATGTCTTGAAATTGAACAATTTTGTATATGTGAAAGCTATTGATTTCTATAGACTGATTTTACATCCTACTATATTGTGTTCTTCTTCTAATGAGTTTAAAGCTAATTAGTCAGTATAAAGTTAAAACTGGCTATATAATATGTGTTAGTCCGGGCAAACTAGAGGAACAAATTTCATAGACATGAATACGGATATAAAGGAATGGTTTATATACACAAGGAATGGAACACTGACAAAGCATCCCAACCCAGTCCAGTTCAAAGTCGTAAGTCCAATATTAGCCCATATGCCTGATACCCGTCTATAATGTCTCCTTCCAACTCACGAAGTCACAGGTCAGTGGGTGCAGAATCCCGGTGCTGGCAGGGGTCTCCCCATGGCTTCTTGCTTCCAGGGCTCAGGGTTCATCAACAGCATCCAGTGGTGGCAGAAGCAACTCAGCGCTGGCAGCGCCTCTCCAGCTTCAGAGGTCTGGCTCCATCAGGGCCAAGTCTTGTGGCTTCTCTGGCTCCTCAGAAACTGCCATCTTGTCTTGTCCGTGATTAAACATCTCTGAGACTAACTCCCAACACCTGGGGAAATAGCATCTCATCTCCATGAGGGAAATATTGCGACATTTCCCATACGTATCTGGAGAAAGCCATGCCCCCACAGAGGCCTCATTGGCTACTCAATGGCTATCTCCAGATTAACAAGCTAGACTCCACCCCTACATCTCAATCATGAAATTAACATAAGCATATGACCACCACATAATAGTATAATTACTGACTCTCTTACGAAAGAAAGCAATATCCAAAATTTATGTGAGAAAATTTTAAAGTCCTCAAAGTAGACTTGATCAAGCAAACAGGCATTTGTTATTTTGGGAGAAGAACTATGCAGCACCACACAGTTAGCAAACAGCTCATCTCAAGGCATGTATATGTTTTGTCCAATTGCAAGAGAAATGACAACACATTTTCCCATTTCCTTTGGAGCTGAA